>JACCHV010000210.1:0-10106 GCA_018907245.1 Eupristina koningsbergeri
TGCTAATTTATTATGCACTTGCAGGTGCATTTCGACAATCTCATTTAAATACCAGCTGTATTTTGTTTATATAGAAGAAAATACATTTACAATTGCAGTGTTTTGGGACTATATACGTTGTTTTTACATCCCCAAGTGCATTAAATTAAGATTTTATTATAGATAATCAAATTATCATTATTATATGCTAATTTATTATGCACTCACAGCTGCATTTTAACAATCTCTTGTAATGCCAGATATATTTTGTTTATATACAAAAAAATACATTTATAATTGCATAATTTAGGAATATATCCTCTGTTTTTTGTATTCTGAAGTACATTCAATTAAGATTTTATTGTAGAAAATCAAATTATCATAATTATATGCTAATTTAATATGCTCTAACAAGTCCTTCTTTATAATCTCATATAAATACCAGCTCTATTTGTTTATATACAAGAAAATCCATTTACAATTGCAGTATTTTTGGACTATATACGTTGTTTTTACATCCCCAAGTGCATTAAATTAAGATTTTATTATAGAAAATCAAATTGTCATTATTATAGTCAAATTTATTATGCATTTACAGATGCATTTTGTCAATCTTATGTAAATGCCAGCTGTATTTTGTTTATATACAAGAAAATCCATTTACAATTGCAGTATTTTGGGACTATATACGTTGTTTTTACATCCCCAAGTGCATTAAATTAAGATTTTATTCTAGAAATTCAAATTGTCATTATTATATGCTAATTTAATATGCACTTACAGCTGCATTTTAACAATCTCATGTAAATGCCAGTTCTATTTTGTTTATATACAAAAAAATACATTTATAATTGCATAATTTATGAATATATCCTCTGTTTTTGACATTCTGAAGTTCATTAAATTAAGATTTTATTGCAGAAATTCAAATTGTCATTATTATATGCTAATTTATTATGCACTCACAGGTGCATTTTAACAATCTCTTGTAATGCCAGATATATTTTGTTTATATACAAAAAAATACATTTATAATTGCATAATTTAGGAATATATCCTCTGTTTTTACATCCCCAAGTGCATTAAATTAAGATTTTATTCTAGAAATTCAAATTGTCATTATTATATGCTAATTTAATATGCTCTAACAGGTGCATTTTAACAATCTCATATAAATACCAGCTCTATTTTGTTTATATACAAGAAAATCCATTTACAATTGCATATTTTAGGAATATATCCTCTGTTTTTTGCATTCTGAAGAACATTAAATTAAGATTTTATTGTAGAAAATCAAATTATCATTATTATATGCTAATTTATTATGCTCTAACAGGTGCATTTTAAAAATCTCATATAAATACCAGCTCTATTTTTTTTATATACAAGAAAATCATTTACAATTGCAGTATTTTGGGACTATATACGTTGTTTTTACATCCCCAAGTGCATTAAATTAAGATTTTATTATAGAAAATCAAATTGTCATTATTATAGTCATATTTATTATGCATTTACAGATGCATTTTGTCAATCTTATGTAAATGCCAGCTGTATTTTGTTTATATACAAGAAAATCCATTTACAATTGCAGTATTTTTGGACTATATACGTTGTTTTTACATCCCCAAGTGCATTAAATTAAGATTTTATTATAGATAATCAAATTATCATTATTATATGCTAATTTATTATGCACTCACAGCTGCATTTTAACAATCTCTTGTAATGCCAGATATATTTTGTTTATATACAAAAAAATACATTTATAATTGCATAATTTAGGAATATATCCTCTGTTTTTTGTATTCTGAAGTACATTCAATTAAGATTTTATTGTAGAAAATCAAATTATCATAATTATATGCTAATTTATTATGCACTCACAGGTGCATTTTAACCATCTCATATAAATACCAGCTCTATTTTGTTTATATACAAGAAAATCCATTTACAATTGCAGTATTTGGGACTATATACGTTGTTTTTACATCCCCAAGTGCATTAAATTAAGATTTTATTATAGAAAATCAAATTGTCATTATTATAGTCATATTTATTATGCATTTACAGATGCATTTTGTCAATCTTATGTAAATGCCAGCTGTATTTTGTTTATATACAAGAAAATCCATTTATAATTACAGTATTTGGGGACTATATACGTTGTTTTTACATCCCCAAGCGCATTAAATTAAGATTTTATTGCAGAAATTCCAATTGTCATTATTATATGCTAATTTATTATGCACTCACAGCTGCATTTTAACAATCTCATGTAAATGCCAGTTCTATTTTGTTTATATACAAAAAAATACATTTATAATTGCATAATTTATGAATATATCCTCTGTTTTTGACATTCTGAAGTTCATTAAATTAAGATTTTATTGTAGAAAATCAAATTATCATTATTATAAGCTAATTTAATATGCTCTAACAGGTCCTTCTTTATAATCTCATATAAATACCAGCTCTATTTTGTTTATATATAAAGAAAATCCATTTACAATTGCAGTATTTTTGGACTATATACGTTGTTTTTACATCCCCAAGTGCAAAAATTAAGATTTTATTCTAGAAATTCAAATTGTCATTATTATATGCTAATTTAATACGCTCTAACAGGTGCATTTTAACAATCTCATATAAATACCAGCTCTATTATGTTTATATACAAGAAAATCCATTTACAATTGCAGTATTATTGGACTATATACGTTGTTTTTACATCCCCAAGTGCATTAAATTAAGATTTTATTATAGAAAATCAAATTGTCATTATTATATTCAAATTTATTATGCATTTACAGATGCATTTTGTCAATCTTATGTAAATGCCAGCTGTATTTTGTTTATATACAAGAAAATCCATTTACAATTGCAGTATTTTGGGACTATATACGTTGTTTTTACATCCCCAAGTGCATTAAATTAAGATTTTATTCTAGAAATTCAAATTGTCATTATTATATGCTAATTTAATATGCTCTAACAGGTGCATTTTAACAATCTCATATAAATACCAGCTCTATTTTGTTTATATACAAGAAAATCCATTTACAATTGCAGGATTTTTGGACTATATACGTTGTTTTTACATCCCCAAGTGCATTAAATTAAGATTTTATTATAGAAAATCAAATTGTCATTATTATAGTCAAATTTATTATGCATTTACAGATGCATTTTGTCAATCTTATGTAAATGCCAGCTGTATTTTGTTTATATACAAGAAAATCCATTTACAATTGCAGTATTTTGGGACTATATACGTTGTTTTTACATCCCCAAGTGCATTAAATTAAGATTTTATTCTAGAAATTCAAATTGTCATTATTATATGCTAATTTAATATGCTCTAACAGGTGCATTTTAACAATCTCATATAAATACTAGCTCTATTTATTTATATACAAAAAAATACATTTATAATTGCATAATTTAGGAATATATCCTCTGTTTTTGCATTCTGAAGTACATTAAATTAAGATTTTATTGCAGAAATTCAAATTGTCATTATTATATGCTAATTTATTATGCACTAACAGGTGCATTTTAACCATCTCATATAAATACCGGCTCTATTTTGTTTATATACAAGAAAATCCATTTACAATTGCAGTATTTTGGGACTATATACGTTGTTTTTACATCCCCAAGTGCATTAAATTAAGATTTTATTATAGAAAATCAAATTGTCATTATTATAGTCATATTTATTATGCATTTACAGATGCATTTTGTCAATCTTATGTAAATGCCAGCTGTATTTTGTTTATATACAAGAAAATCCATTTACAATTGCAGTATTTTTGGACTATATACGTTGTTTTTACATCCCCAAGTGCATTAAATTAAGATTTTATTATAGATAATCAAATTATCATTATTATATGCTAATTTAATATGCTCTAACAGGTGCATTTTAACAATCTCATATAAATACCAGCTCTATTATGTTTATATACAAGAAAATCCATTTACAATTGCAGTATTTTTGGACTATATACGTTGTTTTTACATCCCCAAGTGCAAAAATTAAGATTTTATTCTAGAAATTCAAATTGTCATTATTATATGCTAATTTAATATGCTCTAACAGGTCCTTCTTATAATCTCATATAAATACCAGCTCTATTTTGTTTATATATAAAGAAAATCCATTTACAATTGCAGTATTTTTGGACTATATACGTTGTTTTTACATCCCCAAGTGCATTAAATTAAGATTTTATTATAGAAAATCAAATTGTCATTATTATAGTCATATTTATTATGCATTTACAGATGCATTTTGTCAATCTTATGTAAATGCCAGCTGTATTTTGTTTATATACAAGAAAATCCATTTATAATTACAGTATTTGGGGACTATATACGTTGTTTTTACATCCCCAAGCGCATTAAATTAAGATTTTATTGCAGAAATTCCATTTGTCATTATTATATGCTAATTTATTATGCACTCACAGCTGCATTTTAACAATCTCATGTAAATGCCAGTTCTATTTTGTTTATATACAAAAAAATACATTTATAATTGCATAATTTATGAATATATCCTCTGTTTTTGACATTCTGAAGTTCATTAAATTAAGATTTTATTGTAGAAAATCAAATTATCATTATTATAAGCTAATTTAATATGCTCTAACAGGTCCTTCTTTATAATCTCATATAAATACCAGCTCTATTTTGTTTATATATAAAGAAAATCCATTTACAATTGCAGTATTTTTGGACTATATACGTTGTTTTTACATCCCCAAGTGCAAAAATTAAGATTTTATTCTAGAAATTCAAATTGTCATTATTATATGCTAATTTAATACGCTCTAACAGGTGCATTTTAACAATCTCATATAAATACCAGCTCTATTATGTTTATATACAAGAAAATCCATTTACAATTGCAGTATTATTGGACTATATACGTTGTTTTTACATCCCCAAGTGCATTAAATTAAGATTTTATTATAGAAAATCAAATTGTCATTATTATATTCAAATTTATTATGCATTTACAGATGCATTTTGTCAATCTTATGTAAATGCCAGCTGTATTTTGTTTATATACAAGAAAATCCATTTACAATTGCAGTACTTTGGGACTATATACGTTGTTTTTACATCCCCAAGTGCATTAAATTAAGATTTTATTCTAGAAATTCAAATTGTCATTATTATAGTCAAATTTATTATGCATTTACAGATGCATTTTGTCAATCTTATGTAAATGCCAGCTGTATTTTGTTTATATACAAGAAAATCCATTTACAATTGCAGTACTTTGGGACTATATACGTTGTTTTTACATCCCCAAGTGCATTAAATTAAGATTTTATTCTAGAAATTAAAATTGTCATTATTATATGCTAATTTAATATGCTCTAACAGGTGCATTTTAACAATCTCATATAAATACCAGCTCTATTTTGTTTATATACAAGAAAATCCATTTACAATTGCAGTATTTTGGGACTATATACGTTGTTTTTACATCCCCAAGTGCATTAAATTAAGATTTTATTATAGATAATCAAATTATCATTATTATATGCTAATTTATTATGCACTCACAGCTGCATTTTAACAATCTCATGTAAATGCCAGTTCTATTTTGTTTATATACAAAAAAATACATTTATAATTGCATAATTTATGAATATATCCTCTGTTTTTGACATTCTGAAGTTCATTAAATTAAGATTTTATTGTAGAAAATCAAATTATCATTATTATATTCTAATTTAATATGCTCTAACAGGTCCTTCTTTATAATCTCATATAAATACCAGCTCTATTTTGTTTATATATAAAGAAAATCCATTTACAATTGCAGTATTTTGGGACTATATACGTTGTTTTTACATCCCCAAGTGCATTAAATTAAGATTTTTTTCTAGAAATTCAAATTATCATTATTATATGCTAATTTATTATGCACTCACAGCTGCATTTTAACAATCTCTTGTAATGCCAGATATATTTTGTTTGTATACAAAAAAATACATTTATAATTGCATAATTTAGGAATATATCCTCTGTTTTTTGTATTCTGAAGTACATTCAATTAAGATTTTATTGTAGAAAATCAAATTATCATAATTATATGCTAATTTAATATGCTCTAACAAGTCCTTCTTTATAATCTCATATAAATACCAGCTCTATTTTGTTTATATATAAAGAAAATCCATTTACAATTGCAGTATTTTGGGACTATATACGTTGTTTTTACATCCCCAAGTGCATTAAATTAAGATTTTATTATAGAAAATTAAATTATCATAATTATATGCTAATTTAATATGCTCTAACAGGTGCATTTTAAAAATCTCATATAAATATCAGCTCTATTATGTTTATATACAAGAAAATCCATTTACAATTGCAATATTTTTGGACTATATACGTTGTTTTTACATCCCCAAGTGCATTAAATTAAGATTTTATTATAGAAAATCAAATTGTCATTATTATAGTCAAATTTATTATGCATTTACAGATGCATTTTGTCAATCTCTTGTAATGCCAGATATATTTTGTTTATATACAAAAAAATACATTTATAATTTCATAATTTAGGAATATATCCTCTGTTTTTTGTATTCTGAAGTACATTCAATTAAGATTTTATTGTCCAAAATCAAATTATCATAATTATATGCTAATTTATTATGCACTCACAGGTGCATTTTAACCATCTCATATAAATACCAGCTCTATTTTGTTTATATACAAGAAAATCCATTTACAATTGCAATATTTTTGGACTATATACGTTGTTTTTACATCCCCAAGTGCATTAAATTAAGATTTTATTATAGAAAATCAAATTGTCATTATTATAGTCATATTTATTATGCATTTACAGATGCATTTTGTCAATCTTATGTAAATGCCAGCTGTATTTTGTTTATATACAAGAAAATCCATTTATAATTACAGTATTTGGGGACTATATACGTTGTTTTTACATCCCCAAGCGCATTAAATTAAGATTTTATTGCAGAAATTCCATTTGTCATTATTATATGCTAATTTATTATGCACTCACAGCTGCATTTTAACAATCTCATGTAAATGCCAGTTCTATTTTGTTTATATACAAAAAAATACATTTATAATTGCATAATTTATGAATATATCCTCTGTTTTTGACATTCTGAAGTTCATTAAATTAAGATTTTATTGTAGAAAATCAAATTATCATTATTATATGCTAATTTAATATGCTCTAACAGGTCCTTCTTTATAATCTCATATAAATACCAGCTCTATTTTGTTTATATATAAAGAAAATCCATTTACAATTGCAGTATTTTTGGACTATATACGTTGTTTTTACATCCCCAAGCGCATTAAATTAAGATTTTATTGCAGAAATTCCAATTGTCATTATTATATGCTAATTTATTATGCACTCACAGCTGCATTTTAACAATCTCATGTAAATGCCAGTTCTATTTTGTTTATATACAAAAAAATACATTTATAATTGCATAATTTATGAATATATCCTCTGTTTTTGACATTCTGAAGTTCATTAAATTAAGATTTTATTGTAGAAAATCAAATTATCATTATTATATGCTAATTTAATATGATCTAACAGGTCCTTCTTTATAATCTCATATAAATACCAGCTCTATTTTGTTTATATATAAAGAAAATCCATTTACAATTGCAGTATTTTTGGACTATATACGTTGTTTTTACATCCCCAAGTGCATTAAATTAAGATTTTATTCTAGAAATTCAAATTGTCATTATTATATGCTAATTTAGAATGCTCTAACAGGTGCATTTTAACAATCTCATATAAATACCAGCTCTATTTTGTTTATATACAAGAAAATCCATTTACAATTGCAGTATTTTGGGACTATATACGTTGTTTTTACATCCCCAAGTGCATTAAATTAAGATTTTATTATAGAAAATCAAATTGTCATTATTATAGTCATATTTATTATGCATTTACAGATGCATTTTGTCAATCTTATGTAAATGCCAGCTGTATTTTGTTTATATACAAAAAAATACATTTATAATTGCAAAATTTAGGAATATATCCTCTGTTTTTGCATTCTGAAGTACATTAAATTAAGATTTTATTGCAGAAATTCAAATTGTCATTATTATATACTAATTTATTATGCACTCACAGGTGCATTTTAACCATCTCATATAAATACCAGCTCTATTTTGTTTATATACAAGAAAATCCATTTACAATTGCAGTATTTTGGGACTATATACGTTGTTTTTACATCCCCAAGTGCATTAAATTAAGATTTTATTATAGAAAATCAAATTGTCATTATTATAGTCATATTTATTATGCATTTACAGATGCATTTTGTCAATCTTATGTAAATGCCAGCTGTATTTTGTTTATATACAAGAAAATCCATTTACAATTGCAGTATTTTGGGACTATATACGTTGTTTTTACATCCCCAAGTGCATTAAATTAATATTTTATTATAGATAATCAAATTATCATTATTATATGCTAATTTATTATGCACTCACAGCTGCATTTTAACAATCTCTTGTAATGCCAGATATATTTTGTTTATATACAAAAAAATACATTTATAATTGCATAATTTAGGAATATATCCTCTGTTTTTAGTATTCTGAAGTACATTCAATTAAGATTTTATTGTAGAAAATCAAATTATCATAATTATATGCTAATTTAATATGCTCTAACAGATGCATTTTAAAAATCTCATATAAATATCAGCTCTATTATGTTTATATACAAGAAAATCCATTTATAATTACAGTATTTGGGGACTATATACGTTGTTTTTACATCCCCAAGCGCATTAAATTAAGATTTTATTGCAGAAATTCAAATTGTCATTATTATATGCTAATTTATTATGCACTCACAGCTGCATTTTAACAATCTCATGTAAATGCCAGTTCTATTTTGTTTATATACAAAAAAATACATTTATAATTGCATAATTTATGAATATATCCTCTGTTTTTGACATTCTGAAGTTCATTAAATTAAGATTTTATTGTAGAAAATCAAATTATCATTATTATATGCTAATTTAATATGCTCTAACAGGTCCTTCTTTATAATCTCATATAAATACCAGCTCTATTTTGTTTATATATAAAGAAAATCCATTTACAATTGCAGTATTTTTGGACTATATACGTTGTTTTTACATCCCCAAGTGCATTAAATTAAGATTTTATTCTAGAAATTCAAATTGTCATTATTATATGCTAATTTAATATGCTCTAACAGGTGCATTTTAACAATCTCATATAAATACCAGCTCTATTTTGTTTATATACAAGAAAATCCATTTACAATTGCAGTATTTTGGGACTATATACGTTGTTTTTAAATCCTCAAGTGCATTAAATTAAGATTTTATTATAGATAATCAAATTATCATTATTATATGCTAATTTATTATGCACTCACAGCTGCATTTTAACAATCTCTTGTAATGCCAGATATATTTTGTTTATATACAAAAAAATACATTTATAATTGCATAATTTAGGAATATATCCTCTGTTTTTTGTATTCTGAAGTACATTCAATTAAGATTTTATTGTAGAAAATCAAATTATCATAATTATATGCTAATTTAATATGCTCTAACAAGTCCTTCTTTATAATCTCATATAAATACCAGCTCAATTTTGTTTATATATAAAGAAAATCCATTTACAATTGCAGTATTTTGGGACTATATACGTTGTTTTTACATCCCCAAGTGCATTAAATTAAGATTTTATTATAGAAAATTAAATTATCATAATTATATGCTAATTTAATATGCTCTAACAGGTGCATTTTAAAAATCTCATATAAATATCAGCTCTATTATGTTTATATACAAGAAAATCCATTTACAATTGCAGTATTTTTGGACTATATACGTTGTTTTTACATCCCCAAGTGCATTAAATTAAGATTTTATTATAGATAATCAAATTATCATTATTATATGCTAATTTATTATGCACTCACAGCTGCATTTTAACAATCTCTTGTAATGCCAGATATATTTTGTTTATATACAAAAAAATACATTTATAATTGCATAATTTAGGAATATATCCTCTGTTTTTAG
>JACCHV010000213.1:0-13686 GCA_018907245.1 Eupristina koningsbergeri
AATTGTCATTTATATATACAAATTATATTATGCACTCACTAGTGCATTTTAACAATATCATATAAATACCATCTGTATTTTATTTCAAATACTCGAAAATGCATTTAAAATTGCAGTATTTTGGCACTATAAACATTGTCTTTACATTTTCAAGAGCAATACTTAAGATTTTATTGTAGAAATTCAAATTGTTATTATTATAAGCAAATTTTTTATGCACTCACAGGTGCATTTTAACAATCTCATATAAATACCATCTGTATTTTATTTCAAATACTCAAAAATGCATTTAAAATTGCAGTATTTGTTGACTATACACATTTTTTATACATACTCAAGTGCATTAAATTAAGATTTTATTTATGAAATTCAAATTGTCATTATTATATACAAATTTATTATGCACTCACAGGTGCATTTTAACAATCTCATATAAATAACAGCTGCTATTTATTTCAAATACTCGAAAATGCATTATAATTGCAGTATTTTGGGACTATAAACATTGTCTTTACATTTTCAAGAGCAATACTTCAGATATTATTGTAGAAATTCAAATTGTCATTATTATAAGCAAATTTTTTATGCACTCACAGGTGCATTTTAACAATCTCATATAAATACCATCTGTATTTTATTTCAAATACTCAAAAATGCATTTAAAATTGCAGTATTTTGAGACTATATACATTGTTTTTACATACTCATGTGCATTAAATTAAGATTTTATTTATGAAATTCAAATTGTCATTATTATATGCAAACTTTTTATGCACTCACAGGTGCATTTTAACAATCTCATATAAATACCATCTGTATTTTATTTCAAATAATCGAAAATGCATATAAAATTGCAGTATTTTGAGACGATATACATTGTCTTTACATTTTCAAGAGCATTAAATTAAGATTTTATTTATGAATTTCAAATTGTCATTATTATATGCAAATATATTATGCACTCAGTGGTGCATTTTAACAATCTCATATAAATACCAGCTGTATTTCATTTCCAATACTTGAAAATGCATTTAAAATTGCAGTATTTTGAGACTATATACATTGTTTTTACATTTTCAAGAGCATTAAATTAAGATTTTATTTATGAAATTCAAATTGTCATTATTATATGCAAACTTTTTATGCACTCACAGGTGCATTTTAACAATCTCATATAAATACCATCTGTATTTTATTTCAAATACTCGAAAATGCATTTAAAATTGCAGTATTTTGAGACGATATACATTGTCTTTACATTTTCAAGAGCATTAAATTAAGATTTTATTTATGAATTTCAAATTGTCATTATTATATGCAAATATATTATGCACTTAGTGGTGCATTTTAACAATCTCATATAAATACCAGCTGTACTTCATTTCCAATACTTGAAAATGCATTTAAAATTGCAGTATTTTCAGACTATATACATTGTTTTTACATTTTCAAGAGCATTAAATTAAGATTTTATTTATGAATTTCAAATTGTCATTATTATATGCAAATATATTATGCACTCACTGGTGCATTTTAACAATCTCATATAAATACCATCTATATTTTATTTCAAATACTCGAAAATGCATTTAAAATTGCAGTATTTGTTGACTATACACATTTTTTATACATACTCAAGTGCATTAAATTAAGATTTTATTTATGAAATTCAAATTGTCATTATTATATACAAATTTATTATGCACTCACAGGTGCATTTTAACAATCGCATATAAATAACAGCTGCTATTTATTTCAAATACTCGAAAATGCATTTAAAATTGCAGTATTTTGGGACTATAAACATGGTCTTTACATTTTCAAGAGCAATACTTCAGATATTATTGTAGAAATTCAAATTGTCATTATTATAAGCAAATTTTTTATGCACTCACAGGTGCATTTTAACAATCTCATATAAATACCACCTGTATTTTATTTCAAATACTCGAAAATGCATTTAAAATTGCAGTATTTGTTGACTATACACTTGTTTTTTACATACTCAACTGCATTAAATTAAGATTTTATTTATGAAATTCAAATTGTCATTAATATAAGCAAATTTTTTATGCACTCACAGGTGCATTTTAACAATCTCACATAAATACCAGCTGTTATTTATTTCACATACTCGAAAATGCATTTAAAATTGCAGTATTTTGAGACCATATACATTGTCTTTACATTTTCAAGAGCAATAACTTAAGATTTTATTGTAGAAATTCAAATTGTCATTTATATATACAAATTTATTATGCACTCACAGGTGCATTTTAACAATCTCATATAAATACCATCTGTATTTTATTTCAAATACCCAAAAATGCATTTAAAATTGCAGTATTTGTTGACTATACACCTTTTTTATACATACTCAAGTGCATTAAATTAAGATTTTATTTATGAAATTCAAATTGTCATTATTATATACAAATTTATTATGCACTCACAGGTGCATTTTAACAATCTCATATAAATAACAGCTGCTATTTATTTCAAATACTCGAAAATGCAGTTAAAAATTGCAGTATTTTGGGACTATAAACATTGTCTTTACATTTTCAAGAGCAATACTTCAGTTATTATTGTAGAAATTCAAATTGTCATTATTATAAGCAAATTTTTTATGCACTCACAGGTGCATTTTAACAATCTCATATAAATACCATCTGTATTTTATTTCAAATACTCAAAAATGCATTTAAAATTGCAGTATTTGTTGACTATACACATTTTTTATACATACTCAAGTGCATTAAATTAAGATTTTATTTATGAAGTTCAAATTGTCATTATTATATACAAATTTATTATGCACTCACAGGTGCATTTTCATAATTTCATATAAATACCAGCTGTTATTTATTTCACATACTCGTAAATGCATTTAAAATTGCAGTATTTTGGGACTATAAACATGGTCTTTACATTTTCAAGAGCAATACTTCAGATTTTATTGTAGAAATTCAAATTGTCATTATTATAAGCAAATTTTTTATGCACTCACAGGTGCATTTTAACAATCTCATATAAATACCATCTGTATTTTATTTCAAATACTCAAAAATGCATTTAAAATTGCAGTATTTGTTGACTATACACATTTTTTTTACATACTCAACTGCATTAAATTAAGATTTTATTTATGAAATTCAAATTGTCTTTATTATAAGCAAATTTTTTATGCACTCACAGGTGCATTTTAACAATCTCATATAAATACCATCTGTATTTTATTTTAAATACTCATAAATGCATTTAAAATTGCAGTATTTGTTGACTATACACATTTTTTATACATACTCAAGTGCAATAACTTCAGATTTTATTGTAGAAATTCAAATTGTTATTATTATATGCAAATATATCATGCACTCACTGGTGCATTTTAACAATCTCATATAAACACCATCTGTATTGTATTTCAAATACTCGAAAATGCATTTAAAATTGCAGTATTTTGGGACTATAAACATGGTCTTTACATTTTCAAGAGCAATACTTCAGATTTTATTGTAGAAATTCAAATTGTCATTATTATAAGCAAATTTTTTATGCACTCACAGGTGCATTTTAACAATCTCATATAAATACCACCTGTATTTTATTTCAAATACTCGAAAATGCATTTAAAATTGCAGTATTTGTTGACTATACACATGTTTTTTACATACTCAAGTGCATTCAATTAAGATTTTATTGTAGAAATTCAAATTGTCATTTATATATACAAATTTATTATGCACTCACAGGTGCATTTTCACAATCTCATATAAATACCATCTGTTTTTTATTTCAAATATTCAAAAATGCATTTAAAATTGCAGTATTTTGAGACTATATACATTGTTTTTACATACTCATGTGCATTAAATTAAGATTTTATTTATGAAATTCAAATTGTCATTATTATATGCAAATATATTATGCACTCAGTGGTGCATTTTAACAATCTCATATAAATACCAGCTGTATTTCATTTCCAATACTTGAAAATGCATTTAAAATTGCAGTATTTTGAGACTATATACATTGTTTTTACATTTTCAAGAGCATTAAATTAAGATTTTATTTATGAATTTCAAATTGTCATTATTATATACAAATTTATTATGCACTCACAGGTGCATTTTAACAATCGCATATAAATAACAGCTGCTATTTATTTCAAATACTCGAAAATGCATTTAAAATTGCAGTATTTTGGGACTATAAACATGGTCTTTACATTTTCAAGAGCAATACTTCAGATATTATTGTAGAAATTCAAATTGTCATTATTATAAGCAAATTTTTTATGCACTCACAGGTGCATTTTAACAATCTCATATAAATACCATCTATATTTTATTTCAAATACTCGAAAATGCATTTAAAATTGCAGTATTTTGAGACGCTATACATTGTCTTTACATTTTCAAGAGCATTAAATTAAGATTTTATTTATGAATTTCAAATTGTCATTATTATATGCAAATTTTTTATGCACTCACAGGTGCATTTTAACAATCTCATATAAATACCATCTATATTTTATTTCAAATACTCGAAAATGCATTTAAAATTGCAGTATTTTGAGACGCTATACATTGTCTTTACATTTTCAAGAGCATTAAATTAAGATTTTATTTATGAATGTCAAATTGTCATTATTATAAGCAAATATATTATGCACTCACTGGTGCATTTTAACAATCTCATATAAATACCATCTGTATTTTATTTCAAATACTCGAAAATGCATTTAAAATTGCAGTATTTGTTGACTATACACTTGTTTTTTACATACTCAACTGCATTAAATTAAGATTTTATTTATGAAATTCAAATTGTCATTATTATAAGCAAATTTTTTATGCACTCACAGGTGCATTTTAACAATCTCATATAAATACCATCTGTATTTTATTTCAAATACTCAAACATGCATTTAAAATTGCAGTATTTTGAGACGATATACATTGTCTTTACATTTTCAAGAGCATTAAATTAAGATTTTATTTATGAATTTCAAATTGTCATTATTATATGCAAATATATTATGCACTCAGTGGTGCATTTTAACAATCTCATATAAATACCAGCTGTATTTCATTTCCAATACTTGAAAATGCATTTAAAATTGCAGTATTTTGAGACGATATACATTGTCTTTACATTTTCAAGAGCATTAAATTAAGATTTTATTTATGAATTTCAAATTGTCATTATTATAAGCAAATATATTATGCACTCACTGGTGCATTTTAACAATCTCATATAAATACAATCTGTATTTTATTTCAAATACTCGAAAATGCATTTAAAATTGCAGTTTTTTGAGACTATATACATTGTCTTTATATTTTCAAGAGCATTAAATTAAGATTTTATTTATGAATTTCAAATTGTCATTATTATAAGCAAATATATTATGCACTCACTGGTGCATTTTAACAATCTCATATAAATACCATCTGTATTTTATTTCAAATACTCGAAAATGCATTTAAAATTGCAGTATTTTGAGACTATATACATTGTTTTTACATACTCATGTGCATTAAATTAAGATTTTATTTATGAATTTCAAATTGTCATTATTATATGCAAATTTTTTATGCACTCACAGGTGCATTTTAACAATCTCATATAAATACCATCTGTATTTTATTTCAAATACTCGAAAATGCATTTAAAATTGCAGTATTTTGAGACGGTATACATTGTCTTTACATTTTCAGGAGCATTAAATTAAGATTTTATTTATGAATTTCAAATTGTCATTATTATATGCAAATATATTATGCACTCACTGGTGCATTTTAACAATCTCATATAAATACCAGCTGTATTTCATTTCCAATACTTGAAAATGCATTTAAAATTGCAGTATTTTGAGACTATATACATTGTTTTTACATTTTCAGGAGCAATAATTTAAGATTTTATTGTAGAAATTCAAATTGTAATTATTATAAGCAAATTTTTTATGCACTCATAGGTGCATTTTAACAATCTCATATAAATACCATCTGTATTTTATTTCAAATACTCGAAAATGCATTTAAAATTGCAGTATTTTGAGACGGTATACATTGTCTTTACATTTTCAGGAGCATTAAATTAAGATTTTATTTATGAATTTCAAATTGTCATTATTATATGCAAATATATTATGCACTCACTGGTGCATTTTAACAATCTCATATAAATACCAGCTGTATTTCATTTCCAATACTTGAAAATGCATTTAAAATTGCAGTATTTTGAGACTATATACATTGTTTTTACATTTTCAGGAGCAATAATTTAAGATTTTATTGTAGAAATTCAAATTGTCATTATTATAAGCAAATTTTTTATGCACTCATAGGTGCATTTTAACAATCTCACATAAATACCAGCTGTTATTTATTTCACATACTCGAAAATGCATTTAAAATTGCAGCATTTTGAGACCATATACATTGTCTTTACATTTTCAAGAGCAATAACTTAAGATTTTATTGTAGAAATTCAAATTGTCATTTATAGATACAAATTTATTATGCACTCACAGGTGCATTTTCACAATCACATATAAATACCAGCTCTTATTTATTTCAAATATTCGAAAATGCATTTAAAATTGCAGTATTTTGAGACGATATACATTGTCTTTACATTTTCAGGAGCAATACTTCAGATATTATTGTAGAAATTCAAATTGTCATTATTATAAGCAAATTCTTTATGCACTCACAGGTGCATTTTAACAATCTCATATAAATACCATCTGTATTTTATTTCAAATACTCAAAAATGCATTTAAAATTGCAGTATTTGTTGACTATACACATTTTTTATACATACTCAAGTGCATTAAATTAAGATTTTATTTATGAAGTTCAAATTGTCATTATTATATACAAATTTATTATGCACTCACAGGTGCATTTTCATAATTTCATATAAATACCAGCTGTTATTTATTTCAAATACTCGAAAATGCATTTAAAATTGCAGTATTTTGGGACTATAAACATGGTCTTTACATTTTCAAGAGCAATACTTCAGATATTATTGTAGAAATTCAAATTGTCATTATTATAAGCAAATTTTTTATGCACTCACAGGTGCATTTTAACAATCTCATATAAATACCATCTGTATTTTATTTCAAATACTCGAAAATGCATTTAAAATTGCAGTATTTGTTGACTATACACATGTTTTTTACATACTCAAGTGCATTAAATTAAGATTTTATTGTAGAAATTCAAATTGTCATTTATATATACAAATTTATTATGCACTCACAGGTGCATTTTCACAATCTCATATAAATACCAGCTGTTATTTATTTCACATACTCGAAAATGCATTTAAAATTGCAGTATTTTGAGACCATATACATTGTCTTTACATTTTCAAGAGCAATAACTTAAGATTTTATTGTAGAAATTCAAATTGTCATTATTATAAGCAAATTTTTTATGCACTCACAGGTGCATTTTAACAATCTCATATAAATACCAGCTGTATTTCATTTCCAATACTTGAAAATGCATTTAAAATTGCAGTATTTGTTGACTATACACTTGTTTTTTACATACTCAACTGCATTAAATTAAGATTTTATTTATGAAATTCAAATTGTCATTATTATAAGCAAATTTTTTATGCACTCACAGGTGCATTTTAACAATCTCACATAAATACCAGCTGTTATTTATTTCACATACTCGAAAATGCATTGAAAATTGCAGCATTTTGAGACCATATACATTGTCTTTACATTTTCAAGAGCAATAACTTAAGATTTTATTGTAGAAATTCAAATTGTCATTTATATATACAAATTTAATATGCACTCACAGGTGCATTTTCACAATCACATATAAATACCAGCTCTTATTTATTTCAAATATTCGAATATGCATTTAAAATTGCAGTATTTTGAGACGATATACATTGTCTTTACATTTTCAGGAGCAATACTTCAGATATTATTGTAGAAATTCAAATTGTCATTATTATAAGCAAATTTTTTATGCACTCACAGGTGCATTTTAACAATCTCATATAAATACCATCTATATTTTATTTCAAATACTCGAAAATGCATTTAAAATTGCAGTATTTTGAGACGGTATACATTGTCTTTACATTTTCAGGAGCATTAAATTAAGATTTTATTTATGAATTTCAAATTGTCATTATTATATGCAAATATATTATGCACTCACAGGTGCATTTTAACAATCTCATATAAATACCATCTATATTTTATTTCAAATACTCGAAAATGCATTTAAAATTGCAGTATTTTGAGACTATATACATTGTTTTTACATTTTCAGGAGCAATAATTTAAGATTTTATTGTAGAAATTCAAATTGTAATTATTATAAGCAAATTTTTTATGCACTCATAGGTGCATTTTAACAATCTCATATAAATACCAGCTGTTATTTATTTTAAATACTCGAAAATGCAGTTAAAATTCCAGTATTTTGAGACTATATACATTGTATTTACATTGTCAAGAGCATTAAATTAAGATTTTATTGTAGAAATTCAAATTGTCATTATTATATGCAAATATATTATGCACACACTGTTGCATTTTAACAATCTCACATAAATACCAGCTGTTATTTATTTCTAATATTCGAAAATGCATTTAAAAATGCAGTATTTGTTGACTATACACATTTTTTTTACATACTCAACTGCATTAAATCAAGATTTTATTTATGAAATTCAAATTGTCATTATTATATACAAATTTTTTATGCACTCACTGGTGCATTTTAACAATCTCATATAAATACCATCTATATTTTATTTCAAATACTCGAAAATGCATTTAAAATTGCAGTATTTTGAGACGCTATACATTGTCTTTACATTTTCAAGAGCATTAAATTAAGATTTTATTTATGAATTTCAAATTGTCATTATTATATGCAAATTTTTTATGCACTCACAGGTGCATTTTAACAATCTCATATAAATACCATCTATATTTTATTTCAAATACTCGAAAATGCATTTAAAATTGCAGTATTTTGAGACGGTATACATTGTCTTTACATTTTCAGGAGCATTAAATTAAGATTTTATTTATGAATTTCAAATTGTCATTATTATATGCAAATATATTATGCACTCACTGGTGCATTTTAACAATCTCATATAAATACCAACTGTATTTCATTTCCAATACTTGAAAATGCATTTAAATTGCAGTATTTTGAGACTATATACATTGTTTTTACATTTTCAGGAGCAATAATTTAAGATTTTATTGTAGAAATTCAAATTGTAATTATTATAAGCAAATTTTTTATGCACTCATAGGTGCATTTTAACAATCTCATATAAATACCATCTGTATTTTATTTCAAATACTCGAAAATGCATTTAAAATTGCAGTATTTTGAGACTATATACATTGTTTTTACATTTTCAGGAGCAATAATTTAAGATTTTATTGTAGAAATTCAAATTGTCATTATTATAAGCAAATTTTTTATGCACTCATAGGTGCATTTTAACAATCTCATATATATACGAGCTGTATTTCATTTCCAATACTTGAAAATGCATTTAAAATTGCAGTATTTGTTGACTATACACTTGTTTTTTACATACTCAACTGCATTAAATTAAGATTTTATTTATGAAATTCAAATTGTCATTATTATAAGCAAATTTTTTATGCACTCACAGGTGCATTTTAACAATCTCACATAAATACCAGCTGTTATTTATTTCACATACTCGAAAATGCATTTAAAATTGCAGCATTTTGAGACCATATACATTGTCTTTACATTTTCAAGAGCAATAACTTAAGATTTTATTGTAGAAATTCAAATTGTCATTTATATATACAAATTTATTATGCACTCACTGGTGCATTTTAACAATCTCATATAAATACAATCTGTATTTTATTTCAAATACTCGAAAATGCATTTAAAATTGCAGTTTATTGAGACTATATACATTGTCTTTATATTTTCAAGAGCATTAAATTAAGATTTTATTTATGAATTTCAAATTGTCATTATTATATGCAAATATATTATGCACTCAGTGGTGCATTTTAACAATCTCATATAAATACCAGCTGTATTTCATTTCCAATACTTGAAAATGCATTTAAAATTGCAGTATTTTGAGACGATATACATTGTCTTTACATTTTCAAGAGCATTAAATTAAGATTTTATTTATGAATTTCAAATTGTCATTATTATAAGCAAATATATTATGCACTCACTGGTGCATTTTAACAATCTCATATAAATACAATCTGTATTTTATTTCAAATACTCGAAAATGCATTTAAAATTGCAGTTTATTGAGACTATATACATTGTCTTTATATTTTCAAGAGCATTAAATTAAGATTTTATTTATGAATTTCAAATTGTCATTATTATATGCAAATATATTATGCACTCAGTGGTGCATTTTAACAATCTCATATAAATACCAGCTGTATTTAATTTCCAATACTTGAAAATGCATTTAAAATTGCAGTATTTTGAGACTATATACATTGTCTTTACATTTTCAAGAGCCATAATTTAAGATTTTATTGTAGAAATTCAAATTGTCATTATTATAAGCAAATATATTATGCACTCACTGGTGCATTTTGACAATCTCATATAAATACCAGCTGTTATTTATTTTAAATACTCGAAAATGCAGTTAAAATTCCAGTATTTTGAGACTATATACATTGTATTTACATTGTCAAGAGCATTAAATTAAGATTTTATTGTAGAAATTCAAATTGTCATTATTATATGCAAATATATTATGCACACACTGTTGCATTTTAACAATCTCATATAAATACCAGCTGTTATTTATTTCACATACTCGAAAATGCATTTAAAATTGCAGCATTTTGAGACCATATACATTGTCTTTACATTTTCAAGAGCAATAACTTAAGATTTTATTGTAGAAATTCAAATTGTCATTTATATATACAAATTTATTATGCACTCACAGGTGCATTTTCACAATCACATATAAATACCAGCCCTTATTTATTTCAAATATTCGAAAATGCATTTAAAATTGCAGTATTTTGAGACGATATACATTGTCTTTACATTTTCAGGAGCAATACTTCAGATATTATTGTAGAAATTCAAATTGTCATTATTATAAGCAAATTTTTTATGCACTCACAGGTGCATCTTAACAATCTCATATAAATACCATCTATATTTTATTTCAAATACTCGAAAATGCATTTAAAATTGCAGTATTTTGAGACGATATACATTGTCTTTACATTTTCAAGAGCATTAAATTAAGATTTTATTTATGAATTTCAAATTGTCATTATTATATGCAAATATATTATGCACTCACTGGTGCGTTTTAACAATCTCATATAAATACCAGCTGTATTTCATTTCCAATACTTGAAAATGCATTTAAAATTGCAGTATTTAGAGAATATATACATTGTTTTTACATTTTCAGGAGCAATAATTTAAGATTTTATTGTAGAAATTCAAATTGTCATTTATATATACAAATTTATTATGCACTCACAGGTGCATTTTCACAATCACATATAAATACCAGCTCTTATTTATTTCAAATATTCGAAAATGCATTTAAAATTGCAGTATTTTGAGACTATATACACTGTCTTTACATTTTCAAGAGCCATAATTTAAGATTTTATTGTAGAAATTCAAATTGTCATTATTATAAGCAAATATATTATGCACTCACTGGTGCATTTTCACAATCTCATATAAATACCAGCTGTTATTTATTTTAAATACTCGAAAATGCAGTTAAAATTCCAGTATTTTGAGACTATATACATTGTCTTTACATTTTCAAGAGCATTAAATTTAGATTTTATTGTAGAAATTCGAATTGTCATTATTATATGCAAATATATTATGCACTCACTGTTGCATTTTAACAATCTCATATAAATAACAGCTGTTATTTATTTCAATACTCGAAAATGCATTTAAAATTGCAGTATTTTGAGACTATATACATTGTCTTTACATTTTCAAGAGCATTAAATTAAGATTTTATTTATGAAATTCAAATTGTCATTATTATATACAAATTTATTATGCACTCACAGGTGCATTTTCACAATCTCATATAAATACCAGCTGTTATTTATTTCACATACTCGAAAATGCATTTAAAATTGCAGTATTTTGAGACTATATACACTGTCTTTACATTTTCAAGAGCCATAATTTAAGATTTTATTGTAGAAATTCAAATTGTCATTATTATATGCAAATATATTATGCATTCACTGGTGCATTTTCACAATCTCATATAAATACCATCTGTATTTTATTTCAAATACTCGAAAATGCATTTAAAAATGCAGTATTTGTTGACTATACTCATTTTTTTACATACTCAAGTGCATTAAATTAAGATTTTATTTATGAATTTCAAATTGTCATTATTATAAGCAAATATATTATGCACTCACTGGTGCATTTTAACAATCTCATATAAATACCATCTTATTTTATTTCAAATACTCGAAAATGCATTTAAAATTGCAGTTTTTTGAGACTATATACATTGTCTTTACATTTTCAAGAGCATTAAATTAAGATTTTATTTATGAATTTCAAATTGTCATTATTATATGCAAATTTATTATGCACTCACAGGTGCATTTTAACAATCTCATATAAATACCATCTGTTATTTTATTTCAAATACTCGAAAATGCATTTAAAATTGCAGTATTTTGAGACTATATACATTGTCTTTACATTTTCAGAGCATTAAATTAAGATTTTATTGTAGAAATTCAAATTGTCATTATTATAAGCAAATATATTATGCACTCACTGGTGCATTTTCACAATCTCATATAAATACCAGCTGTTATTTAATTTAAATACTCGAAAATGCAGTTAAAATTCCAGTATTTTGAGACTATATACATTGTCTTTACATTTTCAAGAGCATTAAATTTAGATTTTATTGTAGAAATTCGAATTGTCATTATTATATGCAAATATATTATGCACTCACTGTTGCATTTTAACAATCTCATATAAATAACAGCTGTTATTTATTTCACATACTCGAAAATGCATTTAAAATTGCAGTATTTTGAGACCATATACATTGTCTTTACATTTTCAAGAGCAATAACTTAAGATTTTATTGTAGAAATTCAAATTGTCATTATTATAAGCAAATTTTTTATGCACTCACAGGTGCATTTAAACAATCTCATATAAATACCAGCTGTATTTCATTTCCAATACTTGAAAATGCATTTAAAATTGCAGTATTTGTTGACTATACACATTTTTTTACATACTCAAGTGCATTAAATTAAGATTTTATTGTAGAAATTCAAATTGTCATTTATATATACAAATTTATTATGCACTCACAGGTGCATTTTAACAATCTCATATAAATACCAGCTGCTTATTTATTTCAAATACTCGAAAATGCATTTAAAATTGCAGTTTTTTGAGACTATATACATTGTCTTTACATTTTCAAGAGCATTAAATTAAGATTTTATTTATGAAATTCAAATTGTCATTATTATATGCAAATTTTTTATGCACTCACAGGTGCATTTTAACAATCTCATATAAATACCATCTGTATTTTATTTCAAATACTCGAAAATGCATTTAAAAATGCAGTATTTGT
>JACCHV010000217.1:0-22063 GCA_018907245.1 Eupristina koningsbergeri
TTAATATTCTTATACTAACCCATGCCTTTTGTTTTCCTTGGGTGCAAGCTTTGCAGAAAATCATTTAAATTTTCTTGTACATACCCAAGTGAGTTGTTTTCCTTGGGTACTAGCTTTGCACAAAAACCTTTTAATATTCTTGTACTAACCCATGCCTGTTGTTTTCCTTGGGTACAAGCTTTGCAGAAAATCATTGAAATTTTCTTGTACTAACCCATGTGAATTGTTTTTCTTGGGTAAAAGCTTTGCAGAAAAACCTTTTAATTTTCTTGTACTAACCAAAGTGAATTGTTTTTCTTGGGTACTAGCTTTGCAGAAAAAACTTTTAATATTCTTATACTAACCAATGCCTTTTGTTTTCCTTGGGTGCAAGCTTTGCAGAAAATCATTTATATTTTCTTGTACATACCCAAGTGAGTTGTTTTCCTTGGGTACAAACTTTGCAAAAAAACCGTTTAATAGTTATGTACCAACCGAAGTGAGTAATTTTGGTCGGATACAATCTTTGCAGAAAATCATTTAAATTTTCTTGTACTAACACAAGTGAGTTGTTTTCCCCGGGTACAAGCTTTGCAGAAAATCATTTAAATTTTCTTGTGCTAAACCAAGTGTGTTGTTTTCCTTGGGTACTAGCTTTGCAGAAAAAACTTTTAATATTCTTATACTAACCCATGCCTTTTGTTTTCCTTGGGTGCAAGCTTTGCAGAAAATCATTTAAATTTTCTTGTACATACCCAAGTGAGTTGTTTTCCTTGGGTACAAACTTTGCAAAAAAACCGTTTAATAGTTATGTACCAACCGAAGTGAGTAATTTTGGTCGGATACAATCTTTGCAGAAAATCATTTAAATTTTCTTGTACTAACACAAGTGAGTTGTTTTCCACGGGTACAAGCTTTGCAGAAAATCATTTAAATTTTCTTGTGCTAAACCAAGTGTGTTGTTTTCCTTGGGTACTAGCTTTGCAGAAAAACCTTTTAATATTCTTGTACTAACCCATGCCTGTTGTTTTCCATGGGTGCAAGCTTTGCAGAAAATCATTGAAATTTTCTTGTACTAACCCATGTGAATTGTTTTCCTTGGGTACTAGCTTTGCAGAAAAACCTTTTAATATTCTTGTACTAACCCATGCCTGTTGTTTTCCATGGGTGCAAGCTTTGCAGAAAATCATTGAAATTTTCTTATACTAACCCATGCCTTTTGTTTTCCTTGGGTGCAAGCTTTGCAGAAAATCATTTTAATTTTCTTGTGCTAAACCAAGTGTGTTGTTTTCCTTGGGTACTAGCTTTGCAGAAAAACCTTTTAATATTCTTGTACTAACCCATGCCTGTTGTTTTCCATGGGTGCAAGCTTTGCAGAAAATCATTGAAATTTTCTTGTACTAACCCATGTGAATTGTTTTCCTTGGGTACTAGCTTTGCAGAAAAACCTTTTAATATTCTTGTACTAACCCATGCCTGTTGTTTTCCATGGGTGCAAGCTTTGCAGAAAATCATTGAAATTTTCTTATACTAACCCATGCCTTTTGTTTTCCTTGGGTGCAAGCTTTGCAGAAAATCATTTTAATTTTCTTGTGCTAAACCAAGTGTGTTGTTTTCCTTGGGTACTAGCTTTGCAGAAAAACCTTTTAATATTCTTGTACTAACCCATGCCTGTTGTTTTCCATGGGTGCAAGCTTTGCAGAAAATCATTGAAATTTTCTTGTACTAACCCATGTGAATTGTTTTACATGGGTAAAAGCTTTGCAGAAAAACCTTTTAATTTTCTTCTACTAACCAAAGTGAATTGTTTTTCTTGGGTACTAGCTTTGCAGAAAAACCTTTTAATTTTCTTGTACATACCCAAGTGAGTTATTTTACTTGGGTACAAGCTTTGCAAAGAAACCGTTTAATAGTTATGTACTAACCGAAGTGAGTTATTTTGGACGGATACAAGCTTTGCAGAAAATCATTTTAATTTTCTTGTGCTAAACCAAGTGTGTTATTTTACTTGGGTACATTCTTTGCAAAAAAACCGTTTAATAGTTATGTACCAACCGAAGTGAGTTATTTTGGACGGATACAAGCTTTGCAGAAAATCATTTTAATTTTCTTGTACTAAACCAAGTGAGTTGTTTTCCTTGGGAACTAGCTTTGCAGAAAAACCTTTTAATTTTCTTGTACTAACCAAAGTGAATTGTTTTTCTTGGGTACTAGCTTTGCAGAAAAAACTTTTAATATTCTTATACTAACCAATGCCTTTTGTTTTCCTTGGGTGCAAGCTTTGCAGAAAATCATTTAAATTTTCTTGTACATACCCAAGTGAGTTGTTTTCCTTGGGTACAAACTTTGCAAAAAAACCGTTTAATAGTTATGTACCAACCGAAGTGAGTAATTTTGGTCGGATACAATCTTTGCAGAAAATCATTTAAATTTTCTTGTACTAACACAAGTGAGTTGTTTTCCCCGGGTACAAGCTTTGCAGAAAATCATTTAAATTTTCTTGTGCTAAACCAAGTGTGTTGTTTTCCTTGGGTACTAGCTTTGCAGAAAAAACTTTTAATATTCTTATACTAACCCATGCCTTTTGTTTTCCTTGGGTGCAAGCTTTGCAGAAAATCATTTTAATTTTCTTGTGCTAAACCAAGTGTGTTGTTTTCCTTGGGTACTAGCTTTGCAGAAAAACCTTTTAATATTCTTGTACTAACCCATGCCTGTTGTTTTCCATGGGTGCAAGCTTTGCAGAAAATCATTGAAATTTTCTTGTACTAA
This sequence comes from Eupristina koningsbergeri, assembly GCA_018907245.1. Lineage (NCBI taxonomy): Eukaryota > Metazoa > Arthropoda > Insecta > Hymenoptera > Agaonidae > Eupristina > Eupristina koningsbergeri. Next base: position 2,749 of record JACCHV010000217.1, read on the forward strand.
CCCATGTGAATTGTTTTACATGGGTAAAAGCTTTGCAGAAAAACCTTTTAATTTTCTTCTACTAACCAAAGTGAATTGTTTTTCTTGGGTACTAGCTTTGCAGAAAAACCTTTTAATTTTCTTGTACATACCCAAGTGAGTTATTTTACTTGGGTACAAGCTTTGCAAAGAAACCGTTTAATAGTTATGTACTAACCGAAGTGAGTTATTTTGGACGGATACAAGCTTTGCAGAAAATCATTTTAATTTTCTTGTGCTAAACCAAGTGTGTTATTTTACTTGGGTACATTCTTTGCAAAAAAACCGTTTAATAGTTATGTACCAACCGAAGTGAGTTATTTTGGACGGATACAAGCTTTGCAGAAAATCATTTTAATTTTCTTGTACTAAACCAAGTGAGTTGTTTTCCTTGGGAACTAGCTTTGCAGAAAAACCTTTTAATTTACTTGTACTAAACCAAGTGTGTTGTTTTCCTTGGTTACTAGCTTTGCAGTAAAACCTTTTAATATTCTTGTACTAACCCATGCCTGTTGTTTTCCTTGGGTACTAGTTTGCCGAAAATCATTTAAATTTTCTTGTACTAACCCAAGTGTATTGTTTTTCTTGGGTAAAATCTTTGCAGAAAATCATTTAAATTTTCTTGTACATACCCAAGTGAGTTATTTTACTTGGGTACAAGCTTTGCAAAAAACCGTTTAATAGTCATGTACCAACCGAAGTGAGTTATTTTGGACGGATACAAGATTTGCAGAAAATCATTTAAATTTTATTGTACTAAACCAAGTGAGTTGTTTTCCTTGGTTAATAGCTTTGCAGAAAAACCTGTTAATTATCTTGTACAAACCCAAGTGAGTTATTTTACTTGGGTACAAGCTTTGCAAAGAAACCGTTTAATAGTTATGTACCAACCGAAGTGAGTTATTTTCGTCGGATACAAGCTTTGCAGAAAATCATTTAAATATTCTTGTACTAACACAAGTGAGTTGTTTTCCCCGGGTACAAGCTTTGCAGAAAATCATTTAAATTTTCATATACTAAACCAAGTGAGTCGTTTTCCTTGGGTACTAGCTTTGCAGAAAAACCTTTTAATTTTCTTGTACATCCCAAATGAGTTGTTTTCCTTGGGTACAAGCTTTGCAGAAAAACCTTTTAATATTCTTGTACTAACAGATGCCTGTTCTTTTCCTTGGGTACTAGCTTTGCAGAAAATCATTTAAATTTTCTTGTACATACCCAAGTGAGTTGTTTTCCTTGGGTACAATCTTTGCAGAAAATCATATAAATTTTCTTGTACATATCCAAGTGAGTTATTTTACTTGGGTACTAGTTTTGCAGAAAAACCTTTTAATATTCTTGTACCAACAGATGCCTGTTCTTTTCCTTGGGTACTAGCTTTGCAGAAAATCATTTAAATTTTCTTGTACATACCCAAGTGAGTTGTTTTCCTTGGGTACAATCTTTGCAGAAAATCATTTAAATTTTCTTGTACATATCCAAGTGAGTTATTTTACTTGGGTACATTCTTTGCAAAAAAACCGTTTAATAGTTATGTACCAACCGAAGTGAGTTATTTTAGACGGATACAAGCTTTGCAGAAAATCATTTTAATTTTCTTGTACTAACCCAAGTGAGTTGTATTCCTTGGGTACTAGCTTTGCAGTAAAACCTTTTAATTATCTTGTACAAACCCAAGTGAGTTATTTTACTTGGGTACAAGCTTTGCAAAGAAACCGTTTAATTGTTATGTACCAACCGAAGTGAGTTATTTTCGTCGGATACAAGCTTTGCAGAAAATCATTTAAATTTTCTTGTACTAAACCAAGTGAGTCGTATTCCTTGGGTACTAGCTTTGCAGAAAAACCTTTTAATTTTCTTGTACATCCCAAATGAGTTGTTTTCCTTGGGTACAAGCTTTGCAAAAAAACCGTTTAATAGTTATGTACCAACCGAAGTGAGTAATTTTGGTCGGATACAATCTTTGCCGAAAATCATTTAAATTTTCTTGTACTAACAAAAGTGAGTTGTTTTCCCCGGGTTCAAGCTTTGCAGAAAATCATTTAAATTTTCTTGTGCTAAACCAAGTGTGTTGTTTTCCTTGGGTACTAGCTTTGCAGAAAAAACTTTTAATATTCTTATACTAACCCATGCCTTTTGTTTTCCTTGGGTGCAAGCTTTGCAGAAAATCATTTAAATTTTCTTGTACATACCCAAGTGAGTTGTTTTCCTTGGGTACTAGCTTTGCAGAAAAACCTTTTAATATTCTTGTACTAACCCATGCCTGTTGTTTTCCATGGGTGCAAGCTTTGCAGAAAATCATTGAAATTTTCTTGTACTAACCCATGTGAATTGTTTTTCATGGGTAAAAGCTTTGCAGAAAAACCTTTTAATTTTCTTGTACTAACCAAAGTGAATTGTTTTTCTTGGGTACTAGCTTTGCAGAAAAACCTTTTAATTTTCTTGTACATACCCAAGTGAGTTATTTTACTTGGGTACAAGCTTTGCAAAGAAACCGTTTAATAGTTATGTACTAACCGAAGTGAGTTATTTTGGACGGATACAAGCTTTGCAGAAAATCATTTTAATTTTCTTGTGCTAAACCAAGTGTGTTGTTTTCCTTGGGTACTAGCTTTGCAGAAAAAACTTTTAATATTCTTATACTAACCCATGCCTTTTGTTTTCCTTGGGTGCAAGCTTTGCAGAAAATCATTTAAATTTTCTTGTACATACCCAAGTGAGTTGTTTTCCTTGGGTACAAACTTTGCAAAAAAACCGTTTAATAGTTATGTACCAACCGAAGTGAGTAATTTTGGTCGGATACAATCTTTGCAGAAAATCATTTAAATTTTCTGGTACTAACACAAGTGAGTTGTTTTCCCCGGGTACAAGCTTTGCAGAAAATCATTTAAATTTTCTTGTGCTAAACCAAGTGTGTTGTTTTCCTTGGGTACTAGCTTTGCAGAAAAAACTTTTAATATTCTTATACTAACCCATGCCTTTTGTTTTCCTTGGGTGCAAGCTTTGCAGAAAATCATTTAAATTTTCTTGTACATACCCAAGTGAGTTGTTTTTCTTGGGTAAAATCTTTGCAGAAAATCATTTAAATTTTCTTGTACATACCCAAGTGAGTTATTTTACTTGGGTACAAGCTTTGCAAAAAACCGTTTAATAGTCATGTACCAACCGAAGTGAGTTATTTTGGACGGATACAAGATTTGCAGAAAATCATTTAAATTTTATTGTACTAAACCAAGTGAGTTGTTTTCCTTGGTTAATAGCTTTGCAGAAAAACCTGTTAATTATCTTGTACAAACCCAAGTGAGTTATTTTACTTGGGTACAAGCTTTGCAAAGAAACCGTTTAATAGTTATGTACCAACCGAAGTGAGTTATTTTCGTCGGATACAAGCTTTGCAGAAAATCATTTAAATATTCTTGTACTAATACAAGTGAGTTGTTTTCCCCGGGTACAAGCTTTGCAGAAAATCATTTAAATTTTCATGTACTAAACCAAGTGAGTCGTTTTCCTTGGGTACTAGCTTTGCAGAAAAACCTTTTAATTTTCTTGTACATCCCAAATGAGTTGTATTCCTTGGGTACAAGCTTTGCAGAAAAACCTTTTAATATTCTTGTACTAACAGATGCCTGTTCTTTTCCTTGGGTACTAGCTTTGCAGAAAATCATTTAAATTTTCTTGTACATACCCAAGTGAGTTGTTTTCCTTGGGTACAATCTTTGCAGAAAATCATATAAATTTTCTTGTACATATCCAAGTGAGTTATTTTACTTGGGTACTAGTTTTGCAGAAAAACCTTTTAATATTCTTGTACCAACAGATGCCTGTTCTTTTCCTTGGGTACTAGCTTTGCAGAAAATCATTTAAATTTTCTTGTACATACCCAAGTGAGTTGTTTTCCTTGGGTACAATCTTTGCAGAAAATCATTTAAATTTTCTTGTACATATCCAAGTGAGTTATTTTACCTGGGTACATTCTTTCCAAAAAAACCGTTTAATAGTTATGTACCAACCGAAGTGAGTTATTTTAGACGGATACAAGCTTTGCAGAAGATCATTTAAATTTTCTTGTACATACCCAAGTGAGTTGTTTTCCTTGGGTACAATCTTTGCAGAAAATCATTTAAATTTTCTTGTACATATCCAAGTGAGTTATTTTACTTGGGTAAATTCTTTGCAAAAAAACCGTTTAATAGTTATGTACCAACCGAAGTGAGTTATTTTGGACGGATACAAGCTTTGCAGAAAATCATTTTAATTTTCTTGTACTAACCTAGTGAGTTGTTTTCCTTGGGAACTAGCTTTGCAGAAAAACCTTTTAATTTACTTGTACTAAACCAAGTGTGTTGTTTTCCTTGGGTACTAGCTTTGCAGTAAAACCTTTTAATTATCTTGTACTAAACCAAGTGAGTCGTTTTCCTTGGGTACTAGCTTTGCAGAAAAACCTTTTAATTTTCTTGAACATCCCAAATGAGTTGTTTTCCTTGGGTACAAGCTTTGCAAAAAAACCGTTTAATAGTTATGTACCAACCGAAGTGAGTAATTTTGGTCGGATACAATCTTTACAGAAAATCATTTAAATTTTCTTGTACTAACACAAGTGAGTTGTTTTACCCGGGTACAAGCTTTGCAGAAAATCATTTAAATTTTCTTGTGCTAAACCAAGTGTGTTGTTTTCCTTGGGTACAAACTTTGCAAAAAAACCGTTTAATAGTTATGTACCAACCGAAATGAGTAATTTTGGTCGGATACAATCTTTGCCGAAAATCATTTAAATTTTCTTCTACTAACAAAAGTGAGTTGTTTTACCCGGGTTCAAGCTTTGCAGAAAATCATTTAAATTTTCTTGTGCTAAACCAAGTGTGTTGTTTTCCTTGGGTACTAGCTTTGCAGAAAAAACTTTTAATATTCTTATACTAACCCATGCCTTTTGTTTTCCTTGGGTGCAAGCTTTGCAGAAAATCATTTAAATTTTCTTGTACATACCCAAGTGAGTTGTTTTCCTTGGGTACTAGCTTTGCAGAAAAACCTTTTAATATTCTTGTACTAACCCATGCCTGTTGTTTTCCTTGGGTACAAGCTTTGCAGAAAATCATTGAAATTTTCTTGTACTAACCCATGTGAATTGTTTTTCTTGGGTAAAAGCTTTGCAGAAAAACCTTTTAATTTTCTTGTACTAACCAAAGTGAATTGTTTTTCTTGGGTACTAGCTTTGCAGAAAAAACTTTTAATATTCTTATACTAACCCATGCCTTTTGTTTTTCTTGGTACTAGCTTTGCAGAAAAACCTTTTAATATTCTTGTACTAAACCAAGTCAGTTGTTTTCCTTGGGTACATGCTTTGCAAAAAAACCGTTTAATATTCTTATACTAACCCATGCCTTTTGTTTTCCTTGGGTGCAAGCTTTGCAGAAAATCATTTAAATTTTCTTGTACATACCCAAGTGAGTTGTTTTCCTTGGGTACAAACTTTGCAAAAAAACCGTTTAATAGTTATGTACCAACCGAAGTGAGTAATTTTGGTCGGATACAATCTTTGCAGAAAATCATTTAAATTTTCTTGTACTAACACAAGTGAGTTGTTTTCCACGGGTACAAGCTTTGCAGAAAATCATTTAAATTTTCTTGTGCTAAACCAAGTGTGTTGTTTTCCTTGGGTACTAGCTTTGCAGAAAAAACTTTTAATATTCTTATACTAACCCATGCCTTTTGTTTTCCTTGGGTGCAAGCTTTGCAGAAAATCATTTAAATTTTCTTGTACATACCCAAGTGAGTTGTTTTCCTTGGGTACAAACTTTGCAAAAAAACCGTTTAATAGTTATGTACCAACCGAAGTGAGTAATTTTGGTCGGATACAATCTTTGCAGAAAATCATTTAAATTTTCTTGTACTAACACAAGTGAGTTGTTTTCCACGGGTACAAGCTTTGCAGAAAATCATTTAAATTTTCTTGTGCTAAACCAAGTGTGTTGTTTTCCTTGGGTACTAGCTTTGCAGAAAAAACTTTTAATATTCTTATACTAACCCATGCCTTTTGTTTTCCTTGGGTGCAAGCTTTGCAGAAAATCATTTAAATTTTCTTGTACATACCCAAGTGAGTTGTTTTCCTTGGGTACAAACTTTGCAAAAAAACCGTTTAATAGTTATGTACCAACCGAAGTGAGTAATTTTGGTCGGATACAATCTTTGCAGAAAATCATTTAAATTTTCTTGTACTAACACAAGTGAGTTGTTTTCCACGGGTACAAGCTTTGCAGAAAATCATTTAAATTTTCTTGTGCTAAACCAAGTGTGTTGTTTTCCTTGGGTACTAGCTTTGCAGAAAAAACTTTTAATATTCTTATACTAACCCATGCCTTTTGTTTTCCTTGGGTGCAAGCTTTGCAGAAAATCATTTTAATTTTCTTGTGCTAAACCAAGTGTGTTGTTTTCCTTGGGTACTAGCTTTGCAGAAAAACCTTTTAATATTCTTGTACTAACCCATGCCTGTTGTTTTCCATGGGTGCAAGCTTTGCAGAAAATCATTGAAATTTTCTTGTACTAACCCATGTGAATTGTTTTACATGGGTAAAAGCTTTGCAGAAAAACCTTTTAATTTTCTTCTACTAACCAAAGTGAATTGTTTTTCTTGGGTACTAGCTTTGCAGAAAAACCTTTTAATTTTCTTGTACATACCCAAGTGAGTTATTTTACTTGGGTACAAGCTTTGCAAAGAAACCGTTTAATAGTTATGTACTAACCGAAGTGAGTTATTTTGGACGGATACAAGCTTTGCAGAAAATCATTTTAATTTTCTTGTGCTAAACCAAGTGTGTTATTTTACTTGGGTACATTCTTTGCAAAAAAACCGTTTAATAGTTATGTACCAACCGAAGTGAGTTATTTTGGACGGATACAAGCTTTGCAGAAAATCATTTTAATTTTCTTGTACTAAACCAAGTGAGTTGTTTTCCTTGGGAACTAGCTTTGCAGAAAAACCTTTTAATTTACTTGTACTAAACCAAGTGTGTTGTTTTCCTTGGTTACTAGCTTTGCAGTAAAACCTTTTAATATTCTTGTACTAACCCATGCCTGTTGTTTTCCTTGGGTACTAGTTTGCCGAAAATCATTTAAATTTTCTTGTACTAACCCAAGTGTATTGTTTTTCTTGGGTAAAATCTTTGCAGAAAATCATTTAAATTTTCTTGTACATACCCAAGTGAGTTATTTTACTTGGGTACAAGCTTTGCAAAAAACCGTTTAATAGTCATGTACCAACCGAAGTGAGTTATTTTGGACGGATACAAGATTTGCAGAAAATCATTTAAATTTTATTGTACTAAACCAAGTGAGTTGTTTTCCTTGGTTAATAGCTTTGCAGAAAAACCTGTTAATTATCTTGTACAAACCCAAGTGAGTTATTTTACTTGGGTACAAGCTTTGCAAAGAAACCGTTTAATAGTTATGTACCAACCGAAGTGAGTTATTTTCGTCGGATACAAGCTTTGCAGAAAATCATTTAAATATTCTTGTACTAACACAAGTGAGTTGTTTTCCCCGGGTACAAGCTTTGCAGAAAATCATTTAAATTTTCATATACTAAACCAAGTGAGTCGTTTTCCTTGGGTACTAGCTTTGCAGAAAAACCTTTTAATTTTCTTGTACATCCCAAATGAGTTGTTTTCCTTGGGTACAAGCTTTGCAGAAAAACCTTTTAATATTCTTGTACTAACAGATGCCTGTTCTTTTCCTTGGGTACTAGCTTTGCAGAAAATCATTTAAATTTTCTTGTACATACCCAAGTGAGTTGTTTTCCTTGGGTACAATCTTTGCAGAAAATCATATAAATTTTCTTGTACATATCCAAGTGAGTTATTTTACTTGGGTACTAGTTTTGCAGAAAAACCTTTTAATATTCTTGTACCAACAGATGCCTGTTCTTTTCCTTGGGTACTAGCTTTGCAGAAAATCATTTAAATTTTCTTGTACATACCCAAGTGAGTTGTTTTCCTTGGGTACAATCTTTGCAGAAAATCATTTAAATTTTCTTGTACATATCCAAGTGAGTTATTTTACCTGGGTACATTCTTTCCAAAAAAACCGTTTAATAGTTATGTACCAACCGAAGTGAGTTATTTTAGACGGATACAAGCTTTGCAGAAATCATTTAAATTTTCTTGTACATACCCAAGTGAGTTGTTTTCCTTGGGTACAATCTTTGCAGAAAATCATTTAAATTTTCTTGTACATATCCAAGTGAGTTATTTTACTTGGGTAAATTCTTTGCAAAAAAACCGTTTAATAGTTATGTACCAACCGAAGTGAGTTATTTTGGACGGATACAAGCTTTGCAGAAAATCATTTTAATTTTCTTGTACTAACCTAGTGAGTTGTTTTCCTTGGGAACTAGCTTTGCAGAAAAACCTTTTAATTTACTTGTACTAAACCAAGTGTGTTGTTTTCCTTGGGTGCTAGCTTTGCAGAAAACCTTTTAATTTTCTTGTACATACCCAAGTGAGTTGTTTTCCTTGGGTACAAGCTTTGCAAAAAAACCGTTTAATAGTTATGTACCAACCGAAGTGAGTAATTTTGGTCGGATACAATCTTTGCAGAAAATCATTTAAATTTTCTTGTACTAACACAAGTGAGTTGTTTTCCCCGGGTACAAGCTTTGCAGAAAATCATTTAAATTTTCTTGTGCTAAACCAAGTGTGTTGTTTTCCTTGGGTACTAGCTTTGCAGAAAAAACTTTTAATATTCTTATACTAACCCATGCCTTTTGTTTTCCTTGGGTGCAAGCTTTGCAGAAAATCATTTAAATTTTCTTGTACATACCCAAGTGAGTTGTTTTCCTTGGGTACTAGCTTTGCAGAAAAACCTTTTAATATTCTTGTACTAACCCATGCCTGTTGTTTTCCTTGGGTACAAGCTTTGCAGAAAATCATTGAAATTTTCTTGTACTAACCCATGTGAATTGTTTTTCTTGGGTAAAAGCTTTGCAGAAAAACCTTTTAATTTTCTTGTACTAACCAAAGTGAATTGTTTTTCTTGGGTACTAGCTTTGCAGAAAAAACTTTTAATATTCTTATACTAACCCATGCCTTTTGTTTTCCTTGGGTGCAAGCTTTGCAGAAAATCATTTAAATTTTCTTGTACATACCCAAGTGAGTTGTTTTCCTTGGGTACTAGCTTTGCAGAAAAACCTTTTAATATTCTTGTACTAACCCATGCCTGTTGTTTTCCATGGGTGCAAGCTTTGCAGAAAATCATTGAAATTTTCTTGTACTAACCCATGTGAATTGTTTTTCATGGGTAAAAGCTTTGCAGAAAAACCTTTTAATTTTCTTGTACTAACCAAAGTGAATTGTTTTTCTTGGGTACTAGCTTTGCAGAAAAAACTTTTAATTTACTTGTACATACCAAAGTGAGTTGTTTTCCTTGGGTACAAGCTTTGCAGAAAAACCGTTTAATATTCATGTACCAACCGAACTTAGTTATTTTGGACGGATACAAGCTTTGCAAAAAAACCTTTTAATATTCTTGTACTAAACCAAGTCAGTTGTTTTCCTTGGGTACAAGCTTTGCAAAAAATCATTTAAATTTTCTTGTACATACCCAAGTGAGTTGTTTTCCTTGGGTACTAGCTTTGCAGAAAAACCTTTTAATTTACTTGTACATACCAAAGTGAGTTGTTTTCCTTGGGTACAAGCTTTGCAGAAAACCCGTTTAATATTCATGTACCAACCGAAGTGAGTTATTTTGGACGGATACAAGCTTTGCAGAAAAACCTTTTAATATTCTTGTACTAAACCAAGTCAGTTGTTTTCCTTGGGTACAAGCTTTGCAAAAAAACCGTTTAATATTCATGTACCAACCGAAGTGAGTTATTTTGATCGGATTCAAGCTTTGCAGAAAAACCTTTTAATATTCTTCTACTAAATCAAGTGAGTTATTTTCCTTGGGTACAAGCTTTGCAGAAAAACCCTTTAATATTCATGTACCAACCGAAGTGAGTTATTTTGATCGGATTCAAGCTTTGCAGAAAAACCTTTTAATATTCTTGTACTAAACCAAGTGAGTTGTTTTCTTGGGTACAAGCTTTGCAGAAAAACCTTTTAATATTCTTGTACTAACCCATGCCTGTTGTTTTCCTTGGGTACTAGCTTTGTAGAAAAACCTTTTAATTTTCTTGTACTGATCCATGCCTTTTGATTTCCTTGGGTGCAAGCTTTGCAGAAAATCATTTAAATTTTCTTGTACATACCCAAGTGAGTTGTTTTCCTTGGGTACTAGCTTTGCAGAAAAACCTTTTAATATTCTTGTACTAACCCATGCCTGTTGTTTTCCTTGGGTACAAGCTTTGCAGAAAATCATTTAAATTTTCTTGTACTAACCCATGTGAATTGTTTTTCTTGGGTAAAAGCTTTGCAGAAAAACCTTTTAATTTACTTGTACATACCAAAGTGTGTTGTTTTCCTTGGGTACAAGCTTTGCAGAAAAACCGTTTAATATTCATGTACCAACCGAAGTGAGTTATTTTGGACGGATACAAGCTTTGCAGAAAAACCTTTTAATATTCTTGTACTAAACCAAGTCAGTTGTTTTCCTTGGGTACAAGCTTTGCAAAAAAACCATTTAATATTCATGTACCAACCGAAGTGAGTTATTTTGATCGGATTCAAGCTTTGCAGAAAAACCTTTTAATATTCTTCTACTAAATCAAGTGAGTTATTTTCCTTGGGTACAAGCTTTGCAGAAAAACCCTTTAATATTCATGTACCAACCGAAGTGAGTTATTTTGGACGGATACAAGCTTTGCAGAAAAACCTTTTAATATTCTTGTACTAAACCAAGTCAGTTGTTTTCCTTGGGTACAAGCTTTGCAAAAAAACCGTTTAATATTCATGTACCAACCGAAGTGAGTTATTTTGATCCGATTCAAGCTTTGCAGAAAAACCCTTTAATATTCATGTACCAACCGAAGTGAGTTATTTTGATCGGATACAAGCTTTGCAGAAAAACCTTTTAATATTCTTGTACTAAACCAAGTCAGTTGTTTTCCTTGGGTACAAGCTTTGCAAAAAAACCGTTTAATATTCATGTACCAACCGAAGTGAGTTATTTTGATCCGATTCAAGCTTTGCAGAAAAACCTTTTAATATTCATGTACCAAACGAAGTGAGTTATTTTGATCGGATACAAGCTTTGCAGAAAAACCTTTTAATATTCTTCTACTAAATCAAGTGAGTTATTTTCCTTGGGTACAAGCTTTGCATAAAAACCCTTTAATATTCATGTACCAACCGAAGTGAGTTATTTTGGACGGATTCAATCTTTGCAGAAAAACCTTTTAATATTCTTGTACTAAACCAAATGAGTTGTTTTCCTTGGGTACAAGCTTTGCAGAAAAACCTTTTAATTTTCTTGTACAAACCCAAGTGAGTTATTTTGATCGGATTCAAGCTTTGCAGAAAAACCTTTTAATATTCTTGTACTAAACCAAATGAGTTGTTTTCCTTGGGTACTAGCTTTGCAGAAAAACCGTTTAATATTCATGTACATACCCAAGTGAGTTGTTTTACTTGGGTAATAGCTTTGCAGAAAATCATTTAAATTTTCTTGTACATACTCAAGTGAGTTGTTTTCCTTGGGTACATGCTTTGCAGAAAAACCGTTTAATATGCATGTACCAACCGAAGTGAGTTATTTTGATCGGATTCAAGCTTTGCAGAAAAACCTTTTAATATTCTTGTACTAAACCAAATGAGTTGTTTTCCTTGGGTACAAGCTTTGCAACAAAACCGTTAATTATTCATGTACCAACCGAAGTGAGATATTTTGATCCGATTCAAGCTTTGCAGAAAAACCTTTTAATATTCTTGTACTAAACCAAGTCAGTTGTTTTCCTTGGGTAATAGCTTTGCAGAAAAACCTTTTAATTTTCTTGTACAAACCGAAGTGAGTTATTTTGATCGGATTCAAGCTTTGCAGAAAAACCTTTTAATATTCTTGTACTAAACCAAATGAGTTGTTTTCCTTGGGTACTAGCTTTGCAGAAAAACCGTTTAATATTCATGTACCAACCGAAGTGACTTATTTTGATCGGATTCAAGCTTTGCAGAAAAACCTTTTAATATTCTTGTACTAAACCAAATGAGTTGTTTTCCTTGGGTACAAGCTTTGCAAAAAAACCGTTTAAAATTCATGTACCAACCGAAGTGAGTTATTTTGGTGGGATACAAGCTTTGCAGAAAATCATTTAAATTTTCTTGTACTAAACCAAGTGAGTTGTTTTCCATGGGTACTAGCTTTGCATAAAAACCTTTTAATATTCTTGTACTAAACCAAGTGAGTTGTTTTCCATGGGTACAAGCTTTGCATAAAAACCTTTTAATATTCTTGTACTAAACCAAATGAGTTGTTTTCCTTGGGTACAAGCTTTGCAAAAAAACTGTTTAATATTCATGTACATACCCAAGTGAATTGTTTTCCTTGGGTATTAACTTTGCAGAAAAACCTTTTAATATTCCTGTACTAACCCATGCCTGTTGTTTTCCTCGTATACAAGCTTTGCAGAAAATCATTTAAATCTTCTTGTACTAAACCAAGAGTGTTGTTATCCTTGGGTACTAGCTTTACAGAAAAAACTTTTAATATTCATGTACCAACCGAAGTGAGTTATTTTGATCGGATTCAAGCTTTGCAGAAAAATCTTTTAATATTCTTGTACTAAACCAAGTCAGTTGTTTTCCTTGGGTAATAGCTTTGCAGAAAAACCTTTTAATTTTCTTGTACAAACCCAAGTGAGTTATTTTGATCGGATTCAAGCTTTGCAGAAAAACCTTTTAATATTCTTGTACTAAACGAAATGAGTTGTTTTCCATGGGTACTAGCTTTGCAGAAAAACCGTTTAATATTCATGTACCAACCGAAGTGACTTATTTTGATCGGATTCAAGCTTTGCAGAAAAACCTTTTAATATTCTTGTACTAAACCAAATGAGTTGTTTTCCTTGGGTACAAGCTTTGCAGAAAAACCTTTTAATTTTCTTGTACAAACCCAAGTGAGTTATTTTGATCGGATTCAAGCTTTGCAGAAAAACCTTTTAATATTCTTGTACTAAACCAAATGAGTTGTTTTCCTTGGGTACTAGCTTTGCAGAAAAACCGTTTAATATTCATGTACATACCCAAGTGAGTTGTTTTACTTGGGTAATAGCTTTGCAGAAAATCATTTAAATTTTCTTGTACATACTCAAGTGAGTTGTTTTCCTTGGGTACATGCTTTGCAGAAAAACCGTTTAATATTCATGTACCAACCGAAGTGAGTTATTTTGATCGGATTCAAGCTTTGCAGAAAAACCTTTTAATATTCTTGTACTAAACCAAATGAGTTGTTTTCCTTGGGTACAAGCTTTGCAACAAAACCGTTAATTATTCATGTACCAACCGAAGTGAGATATTTTGATCCGATTCAAGCTTTGCAGAAAAACCTTTTAATATTCTTGTACTAAACCAAGTCAGTTGTTTTCCTTGGGTAATAGCTTTGCAGAAAAACCTTTTAATTTTCTTGTACAAACCGAAGTGAGTTATTTTGATCGGATTCAAGCTTTGCAGAAAAACCTTTTAATATTCTTGTACTAAACCAAATGAGTTGTTTTCCTTGGGTACTAGCTTTGCAGAAAAACCGTTTAATATTCATGTACCAACCGAAGTGACTTATTTTGATCGGATTCAAGCTTTGCAGAAAAACCTTTTAATATTCTTGTACTAAACCAAATGAGTTGTTTTCCTTGGGTACAAGCTTTGCAAAAAAACCGTTTAAAATTCATGTACCAACCGAAGTGAGTTATTTTGGTGGGATACAAGCTTTGCAGAAAATCATTTAAATTTTCTTGTACTAAACCAAGTGAGTTGTTTTCCATGGGTACTAGCTTTGCATAAAAACCTTTTAATATTCTTGTACTAAACCAAGTGAGTTGTTTTCCATGGGTACTAGCTTTGCATAAAAACCTTTTAATATTCTTGTACTAAACCAAATGAGTTGTTTTCCTTGGGTACTAGCTTTGCAGAAAAACCGTTTAATATTCATGTACCAACAGAAGTGACTTATTTTGATCGGATTCAAGCTTTGCAGAAAAACCTTTTAATTTTCTTGTACAAACCCAAGTGAGTTATTTTGATCGGATTCAAGCTTTGCAGAAAAACCTTTTAATATTCTTGTACTAAACCAAATGAGTTGTTTTTCTTGGGTACAAGCTTTGCAGAAAAACCTTTAATATTCATGTACCAACCGAAGTGAGTTATTTTGATCGGATACAAGCTTTGCAGAAAAACCTTTTAATATTCTTCTACTAAATCAAGTGAGTTATTTTCCTTGGGTACAAGCTTTGCAGAAAAACCCTTTAATATTCATGTACCAACCGAAGTGAGTTATTTTGATCGGATTCAATCTTTGCAGAAAAACCTTTTAATATTCTTGTACTAAACCAAATGAGTTGTTTTCCTTGGGTACAAGCTTTGCAGAAAAACCTTTTAATTTTCTTGTACAAACCCAAGTGAGTTATTTTGATCGGATTCAAGCTTTGCAGAAAAACCTTTTAATATTCTTGTACTAAACCAAATGAGTTGTTTTCCTTGGGTACTAGCTTTGCAGAAAAACCGTTTAATATTCATGTACATACCCAAGTGAGTTATTTTGATCGGATTCAATCTTTGCAGAAAAACCTTTTAATATTCTTGTACTAAACCAAATGAGTTGTTTTCCTTGGGTACAAGCTTTGCAGAAAAACCTTTTAATTTTCTTGTACAAACCCAAGTGAGTTATTTTGATCGGATTCAAGCTTTGCAGAAAAACCTTTTAATATTCTTGTACTAAACCAAATGAGTTGTTTTCCTTGGGTACTAGCTTTGCAGAAAAACCGTTTAATATTCATGTACATACCCAAGTGAGTTGTTTTACTTGGGTAATAGCTTTGCAGAAAATCATTTAAATTTTCTTGTACATACTCAAGTGAGTTGTTTTCCTTGGGTACATGCTTTGCAGAAAAACCGTTTAATATTCATGTACCAACCGAAGTGAGTTATTTTGATCGGATTCAAGCTTTGCAGAAAAACCTTTTAATATTCTTGTACTAAACCAAATGAGTTGTTTTCCTTGGGTACAAGCTTTGCAACAAAACCGTTAATTATTCATGTACCAACCGAAGTGAGATATTTTGATCCGATTCAAGCTTTGCAGAAAAACCTTTTAATATTCTTGTACTAAACCAAGTCAGTTGTTTTCCTTGGGTAATAGCTTTGCAGAAAAACCTTTTAATTTTCTTGTACAAACCGAAGTGAGTTATTTTGATCGGATTCAAGCTTTGCAGAAAAACCTTTTAATATTCTTGTACTAAACCAAATGAGTTGTTTTCCTTGGGTACTAGCTTTGCAGAAAAACCGTTTAATATTCATGTACCAACCGAAGTGACTTATTTTGATCGGATTCAAGCTTTGCAGAAAAACCTTTTAATATTCTTGTACTAAACCAAATGAGTTGTTTTCCTTGGGTACAAGCTTTGCAAAAAAACCGTTTAAAATTCATGTACCAACCGAAGTGAGTTATTTTGGTGGGATACAAGCTTTGCAGAAAATCATTTAAATTTTCTTGTACTAAACCAAGTGAGTTGTTTTCCATGGGTACTAGCTTTGCATAAAAACCTTTTAATATTCTTGTACTAAACCAAGTGAGTTGTTTTCCATGGGTACTAGCTTTGCATAAAAACCTTTTAATATTCTTGTACTAAACCAAATGAGTTGTTTTCCTTGGGTACTAGCTTTGCAGAAAAACCGTTTAATATTCATGTACCAACAGAATTGACTTATTTTGATCGGATTCAAGCTTTGCAGAAAAACCTTTTAATATTCTTGTACTAAACCAAATGAGTTGTTTTCCTTGGGTACTAGCTTTGCAGAAAAACCGTTTAATATTCATGTACCAACAGAAGTGACTTATTTTGATCGGATTCAAGCTTTGCAGAAAAACCTTTTAATATTCTTGTACTAAACCAAGTCAGTTGTTTTCCTTGTGTAATAGCTTTGCAGAAAAACCTTTTAATTTTCTTGTACAAACCCAAGTGAGTTATTTTGATCGGATTCAAGCTTTGCAGAAAAACCTTTTAATATTCTTGTACTAAACCAAATGAGTTGTTTTTCTTGGGTACTAGCTTTGCAGAAAAACCGTTTAATATTCATGTACCAACCGAAGTGAGTTATTTTGATCGGATTCAAGCTTTGCAGAAAAACCTTTTAATATTCTTGTACTAAACCAAATGAGTTGTTTTCCTTGGGTACTAGCTTTGCAGAAAAACCGTTTAATATTCATGTACCAACCGAAGTGACTTATTTTGATCGGATTCAAGCTTTGCAGAAAAACCTTTTAATATTCTTGTACTAAACCAAGTCAGTTGTTTTCCTTGGGTAATAGCTTTGCAGAAAAACCTTTTAATTTTCATGTACAAACCCAAGTGAGTTATTTTGATCGGATTCAAGCTTTGCAGAAAAACCTTTTAATATTCTTGTACTAAACCAAATGAGTTGTTTTTCTTGGGTACTAGCTTTGCAGAAAAACCGTTTAATATTCATGTACCAACCGAAGTGAGTTATTTTGATCGGATTCAAGCTTTGCAGAAAAACCTTTTAATATTCTTGTACTAAACCAAATGAGTTGTTTTCCTTGGGTACAAGCTTTGCAGAAAAACCTTTTAATTTTCTTGTACAAACCCAAGTGAGTTATTTTGATCGGATTCAAGCTTTGCAGAAAAACCTTTTAATATTCTTGTACTAAACCAAATGAGTTGTTTTCCTTGGGTACTAGCTTTGCAGAAAAACCGTTTAATATTCATGTACATACCCAAGTGAGTTGTTTTACTTGGGTAATAGCTTTGCAGAAAATCATTTAAATTTTCTTGTACATACTCAAGTGAGTTGTTTTCCTTGGGTACATGCTTTGCAGAAAAACCGTTTAATATTCATGTACCAACCGAAGTGAGTTATTTTGATCGGATTCAAGCTTTGCAGAAAAACCTTTTAATATTCTTGTACTAAACCAAATGAGTTGTTTTCCTTGGGTACAAGCTTTGCAACAAAACCGTTAATTATTCATGTACCAACCGAAGTGAGATATTTTGATCCGATTCAAGCTTTGCAGAAAAACCTTTTAATATTCTTGTACTAAACCAAGTCAGTTGTTTTCCTTGGGTAATAGCTTTGCAGAAAAACCTTTTAATTTTCTTGTACAAACCCAAGTGAGTTATTTTGATCGGATTCAAGCTTTGCAGAAAAACCTTTTAATATTCTTGTACTAAACCAAATGAGTTGTTTTCCTTGGGTACTAGCTTTGCAGAAAAACCGTTTAATATTCATGTACCAACCGAAGTGACTTATTTTGATCGGATTCAAGCTTTGCAGAAAAACCTTTTAATATTCTTGTACTAAACCAAATGAGTTGTTTTCCTTGGGTACAAGCTTTGCAAAAAAACCGTTTAAAATTCATGTACCAACCGAAGTGAGTTATTTTGGTGGGATACAAGCTTTGCAGAAAATCATTTAAATTTTCTTGTACTAAACCAAGTGAGTTGTTTTCCATGGGTACTAGCTTTGCATAAAAACCTTTTAATATTCTTGTACTAAACCAAGTGAGTTGTTTTCCATGGGTACTAGCTTTGCATAAAAACCTTTTAATATTCTTGTACTAAACCAAATGAGTTGTTTTCCTTGGGTACTAGCTTTGCAGAAAAACCGTTTAATATTCATGTACCAACAGAAGTGACTTATTTTGATCGGATTCAAGCTTTGCAGAAAAACCTTTTAATATTCTTGTACTAAACCAAGTCAGTTGTTTTCCTTGGGTAATAGCTTTGCAGAAAAACCTTTTAATTTTCTTGTACAAACCCAAGTGAGTTATTTTGATCGGATTCAAGCTTTGCAGAAAAACCTTTTAATATTCTTGTACTAAACCAAATGAGTTGTTTTTCTTGGGTACTAGCTTTGCAGAAAAACCGTTTAATATTCATGTACCAACCGAAGTGAGTTATTTTGATCGGATTCAAGCTTTGCAGAAAAACCTTTTAATATTCTTGTACTAAACCAAATGAGTTGTTTTCCTTGGGTACAAGCTTTGCAAAAAAACCGTTTAATATTCATGTACCAACCGAAGTGTGTTATTTTGATCGGATTCAAGCTTTGCAGAAAATCATTTAAATTTTCTTGTACTAACCCATGTGAATTGTTTTTCTTGGGTAAAAGCTTTGCAGAAAAACCTTTTAATTTACTTGTACATACCAAAGTGTGTTGTTTTCCTTGGGTACAAGCTTTGCAGAAAAACCGTTTAATATTCATGTACCAACCGAAGTGAGTTATTTTGGACGGATACAAGCTTTGCAGAAAAACCTTTTAATATTCTTGTACTAAACCAAGTCAGTTGTTTTCCTTGGGTACAAGCTTTGCAAAAAAACCATTTAATATTCATGTACCAACCGAAGTGAGTTATTTTGATCGGATTCAAGCTTTGCAGAAAAACCTTTTAATATTCTTCTACTAAATCAAGTGAGTTATTTTCCTTGGGTACAAGCTTTGCAGAAAAACCCTTTAATATTCATGTACCAACCGAAGTGAGTTATTTTGGACGGATACAAGCTTTGCAGAAAAACCTTTTAATATTCTTGTACTAAACCAAGTCAGTTGTTTTCCTTGGGTACAAGCTTTGCAAAAAAACCGTTTAATATTCATGTACCAACCGAAGTGAGTTATTTTGATCCGATTCAAGCTTTGCAGAAAAACCTTTTAATATTCATGTACCAACCGAAGTGAGTTATTTTGGACGGATACAAGCTTTGCAGAAAAACCTTTTAATATTCTTGTACTAAACCAGAAAAACCTTTTAATATTCTTGTACTAAACCAAGTTGTTTTCCTTGTTTTCCTTGTACAAGGTACAGCTTTGCAAAAAAACCGTTTAATATTCATGTACCAACCGAAGTGAGTTATTTTGATCCGATTCAAGCTTTGCAGAAAAACCTTTTAATATTCATGTACCAAACGAAGTGAGTTATTTTGATCGGATACAAGCTTTGCAGAAAAACCTTTTAATATTCTTCTACTAAATCAAGTGAGTTATTTTCCTTGGGTACAAGCTTTGCAGAAAAACCCTTTAATATTCATGTACCAACCGAAGTGAGTTATTTTGGACGGATACAAGCTTTGCAGAAAAACCTTTTAATATTCTTGTACTAAACCAAGTCAGTTGTTTTCCTTGGGTACTAGCTTTGCAGAAAAACCGTTTAA
>JACCHV010000218.1:0-22841 GCA_018907245.1 Eupristina koningsbergeri
TGGGTACAAGCTTTGCAGAAAATCATTTAAATTTTCTTGTACTAACCCATGTGAATTGTTTTTCTTGGGTAAAAGCTTTGCAGAAAAACCTTTTAATTTACTTGTACATACCAAAGTGTGTTGTTTTCCTTGGGTACAAGCTTTGCAGAAAAACCTTTTAATATTCATGTACCAAACGAAGTGAGTTATTTTGATCGGATACAAGCTTTGCAGAAAAACCTTTTAATTTTCTTGTACAAACCCAAGTGAGTTATTTTGATCGGATTCAAGCTTTGCAGAAAAACCTTTTAATATTCTTGTACTAAACCAAATGAGTTGTTTTCCTTGGGTACAAGCTTTGCAAAAAAACCATTTAATATTCATGTACCAACCGAAGTGAGTTATTTTGATCGGATTCAAGCTTTGCAGAAAAACCTTTTAATATTCTTCTACTAAATCAAGTGAGTTATTTTCCTTGGGTACAAGCTTTGCAGAAAAACCCTTTAATATTCATGTACCAACCGAAGTGAGTTATTTTGGACGGATACAAGCTTTGCAGAAAAACCTTTTAATATTCTTGTACTAAACCAAGTCAGTTGTTTTCCTTGGGTACAAGCTTTGCAAAAAAACCGTTTAATATTCATGTACCAACCGAAGTGAGTTATTTTGATCCGATTCAAGCTTTGCAGAAAAACCTTTTAATATTCATGTACCAAACGAAGTGAGTTATTTTGATCGGATACAAGCTTTGCAGAAAAACCTTTTAATATTCTTCTACTAAATCAAGTGAGTTATTTTCCTTGGGTACAAGCTTTGCATAAAAACCCTTTAATATTCATGTACCAACCGAAGTGAGTTATTTTGGACGGATACAAGCTTTGCAGAAAAACCTTTTAATATTCTTGTACTAAACCAAGTCAGTTGTTTTCCTTGGGTACAAGCTTTGCAAAAAAACCGTTTAATATTCATGTACCAACCGAAGTGAGTTATTTTGATCCGATTCAAGCTTTGCAGAAAAACCCTTTAATATTCATGTACCAACCGAAGTGAGTTATTTTGATCGGATTCAATCTTTGCAGAAAAACCTTTTAATATTCTTGTACTAAACCAAGTCAGTTGTTTTCCTTGGGTACAAGCTTTGCAAAAAAACCGTTTAATATTCATGTACCAACCGAAGTGAGTTATTTTGATCCGATTCAAGCTTTGCAGAAAAACCTTTTAATATTCATGTACCAAACGAAGTGAGTTATTTTGATCGGATACAAGCTTTGCAGAAAAACCTTTTAATATTCTTCTACTAAATCAAGTGAGTTATTTTCCTTGGGTACAAGCTTTGCAGAAAAACCCTTTAATATTCATGTACCAACCGAAGTGAGTTATTTTGATCGGATTCAATCTTTGCAGAAAAACCTTTTAATATTCTTGTACTAAACCAAATGAGTTGTTTTCCTTGGGTACAAGCTTTGCAAAAAAACCCTTTAATATTCATGTACCAACCGAAGTGAGTTATTTTGATCGGATTCAATCTTTGCAGAAAAACCTTTTAATATTCTTGTACTAAACCAAATGAGTTGTTTTCCTTGGGTACATGCTTTGCAGAAAAACCGTTTAATATGCATGTACCAACCGAAGTGAGTTATTTTGATCGGATTCAAACTTTGCAGAAAAACCTTTTAATATTCTTGTACTAAACCAAATGAGTTGTTTTCCTTGGGTACAAGCTTTGCAACAAAACCGTTAATTATTCATGTACCAACCGAAATGAGATATTTTGATCCGATTCAAGCTTTGCAGAAAAACCTTTTAATATTCTTGTACTAAACCAAGTCAGTTGTTTTCCTTGGGTAATAGCTTTGCAGAAAAACCTTTTAATTTTCTTGTACAAACCCAAGTGAGTTATTTTGATCGGATTCAAGCTTTGCAGAAAAACCTTTTAATATTCTTGTACTAAACCAAATGAGTTGTTTTCCTTGGGTACTAGCTTTGCAGAAAAACCGTTTAAAATTCATGTACCAACCGAAGTGAGTTATTTTGATCGGATTCAAGCTTTTTGCAGAAAAACCGTTTAATATGCATGTACCAACCGAAGTGAGTTATTTTGATCGGATTCAAACTTTGCAGAAAAACCTTTTAATATTCTTGTACTAAACCAAATGAGTTGTTTTCCTTGGGTACAAGCTTTGCAACAAAACCGTTAATTATTCATGTACCAACCGAAATGAGATATTTTGATCCGATTCAAGCTTTGCAGAAAAACCTTTTAATATTCTTGTACTAAACCAAGTCAGTTGTTTTCCTTGGGTAATAGCTTTGCAGAAAAACCTTTTAATTTTCTTGTACAAACCCAAGTGAGTTATTTTGATCGGATTCAAGCTTTGCAGAAAAACCTTTTAATATTCTTGTACTAAACCAAATGAGTTGTTTTCCTTGGGTACTAGCTTTGCAGAAAAACCGTTTAAAATTCATGTACCAACCGAAGTGAGTTATTTTGATCGGATTCAAGCTTTGCAGAAAAACCTTTTAATATTCTTGTACTAAACCAAATGAGTTGTTTTCCTTGGGTACAAGCTTTGCAAAAAAACCGTTTAAAATTCATGTACCAACCGAAGTGAGTTATTTTGATCGGATTCAAGCTTTGCAGAAAAATCTTTTAATATTCTTGTACTAAACCAAGTCAGTTGTTTTCCTTGGGTAATAGCTTTGCAGAAAAACCTTTTAATTTTCTTGTACAAACCCAAGTGAGTTATTTTGATCGGATTCAAGCTTTGCAGAAAAACCTTTTAATATTCTTGTACTAAACGAAATGAGTTGTTTTCCATGGGTACTAGCTTTGCAGAAAACCCGTTTAATATTCATGTACCAACCGAAGTGACTTATTTTGATCGGATTCAAGCTTTGCAGAAAAACCTTTTAATATTCTTGTACTAAACCAAATGAGTTGTTTTCCTTGGGTACAAGCTTTGCAGAAAAACCTTTTAATTTTCTTGTACAAACCCAAGTGAGTTATTTTGATCGGATTCAAGCTTTGCAGAAAAACCTTTTAATATTCTTGTACTAAACCAAATGAGTTGTTTTCCTTGGGTACTAGCTTTGCAGAAAAACCGTTTAATATTCATGTACATACCCAAGTGAGTTGTTTTACTTGGGTAATAGCTTTGCAGAAAATCATTTAAATTTTCTTGTACATACTCAAGTGAGTTGTTTTCCTTGGGTACATGCTTTGCAGAAAAACCGTTTAATATTCATGTACCAACCGAAGTGAGTTATTTTGATCGGATTCAAGCTTTGCAGAAAAACCTTTTAATATTCTTGTACTAAACCAAATGAGTTGTTTTCCTTGGGTACAAGCTTTGCAACAAAACCGTTAATTATTCATGTACCAACCGAAGTGAGATATTTTGATCCGATTCAAGCTTTGCAGAAAAACCTTTTAATATTCTTGTACTAAACCAAGTCAGTTGTTTTCCTTGGGTAATAGCTTTGCAGAAAAACCTTTTAATTTTCTTGTACAAACCGAAGTGAGTTATTTTGATCGGATTCAAGCTTTGCAGAAAAACCTTTTAATATTCTTGTACTAAACCAAATGAGTTGTTTTCCTTGGGTACTAGCTTTGCAGAAAAACCGTTTAATATTCATGTACCAACCGAAGTGACTTATTTTGATCGGATTCAAGCTTTGCAGAAAAACCTTTTAATATTCTTGTACTAAACCAAATGAGTTGTTTTCCTTGGGTACAAGCTTTGCAAAAAAACCGTTTAAAATTCATGTACCAACCGAAGTGAGTTATTTTGGTGGGATACAAGCTTTGCAGAAAATCATTTAAATTTTCTTGTACTAAACCAAGTGAGTTGTTTTCCATGGGTACTAGCTTTGCATAAAAACCTTTTAATATTCTTGTACTAAACCAAGTGAGTTGTTTTCCATGGGTACTAGCTTTGCATAAAAACCTTTTAATATTCTTGTACTAAACCAAATGAGTTGTTTTCCTTGGGTACTAGCTTTGCAGAAAAACCGTTTAATATTCATGTACCAACAGAATTGACTTATTTTGATCGGATTCAAGCTTTGCAGAAAAACCTTTTAATTTTCTTGTACAAACCCAAGTGAGTTATTTTGATCGGATTCAAGCTTTGCAGAAAAACCTTTTAATATTCTTGTACTAAACCAAATGAGTTGTTTTTCTTGGGTACTAGCTTTGCAGAAAAACCGTTTAATATTCATGTACCAACCGAAGTGAGTTATTTTGATCGGATTCAAGCTTTGCAGAAAAACCTTTTAATATTCTTGTACTAAACCAAATGAGTTGTTTTCCTTGGGTACTAGCTTTGCAGAAAAACCGTTTAATATTCATGTACCAACCGAAGTGACTTATTTTGATCGGATTCAAGCTTTGCAGAAAAACCTTTTAATATTCTTGTACTAAACCAAGTCAGTTGTTTTCCTTGGGTAATAGCTTTGCAGAAAAACCTTTTAATTTTCATGTACAAACCCAAGTGAGTTATTTTGATCGGATTCAAGCTTTGCAGAAAAACCTTTTAATATTCTTGTACTAAACCAAATGAGTTGTTTTTCTTGGGTACTAGCTTTGCAGAAAAACCGTTTAATATTCATGTACCAACCGAAGTGAGTTATTTTGATCGGATTCAAGCTTTGCAGAAAAACCTTTTAATATTCTTGTACTAAACCAAATGAGTTGTTTTCCTTGGGTACTAGCTTTGCAGAAAAACCTTTTAATAGTCATGTACCAACCGAAGTGAGTTATTTTGGACGGATACAAGCTTTGCAGAAAATCATTTAAATTTTCTTGTACTAAACCAAGTGAGTTGTTTTCCATGGGTACTAGCTTTGCAGAAAAACCTTTTAATTATCTTGTACAAATCCAAGAGAGTTATTTTACTTGGGTACAAGCTTTGCAAAAAAACCGTTTAATAGTCATGTACCAACCGAAGTGAGTTATTTTGGACGGATACAAGCTTTGCAGAAAATCATTTAAATTTTTTGTTGTACTAAACCGAGTGAGTTGTTTTCCATGGGTACTAGCTTTGCAGAAAAACCTTTTAATTTTCTTGTACAAACCCAAGTGAGTTATTTTACTTGGGTACATGCTTTGCAAAAAAACCGTTTAATAGTCATATACCAACCGAAGTGAGTTATTTTGGACGGTTACAAGCTTTGCAGAAAATCATTTAAATTTTCTTGTACTAACCCAAGTGAATTGTTTTCCTTGGGTACAAGCTTTGCAGAAAATCATTTAAATTTTCTTTTACTAACCCAAGTGATTTGCTTTCCTTGGGTACAAACTTTGCAAAAAAACCGTTTAATAGTCATGTACCAACCGAAGTGAGTTATTTTGGACGGATACAAGCTTTGCAGAAAATCATTTAAATTTTCTTGTACTAACCCAAGTGAGTAGTTTTCCCTGGCTACTAGCTTTGCAGAAAAACCTTTTAATTGTCTTGTACATACCCAAGTGAGTTGTTTTCCTTGGGTACAAGCTTTGCAAAAAAACCGTTTAATATTCATGTACCAACCGAAGTGAGTTATTTTGGTCGGATACAAGCTTTGCAGAAAATCATTTAAATTCTCTTGTACTAATCCAACGAGTTGTTTTCCTTGGGTACAAGCTTTGCAGAAAAACCTTTTAATTTTCTTGTACAAACCCAAGTGTAATTGATGAACTCAGGATTCGGGATGATGTTGAAGGAGTTATTGCAGAAAAAAGGCACTGATATTCGGCAAGCCAACAAGACACTTTATTTTCACATTCGATAACACACGAAGATACAAAAAAGAATGCACATTCGCACCGTGCCGCTGCGTCAGAGCATCTGACTCACAAAAAATTCATCGACGCGTAATTAGACCGTTTATCATAAGCTCCGCCCTTCGCGAACCGATTTTCAATTATTTTCTATGAATAAAGGGGCGGTTAAACTTATTGTTTCAACCGTCGCTACTCCTAGAATTTTCTATTTTTAGCGCTTTCCCGAACCCGCGGAACGCGAACACACACACACAAACACACATCTCGCATTACCCCTGGGCATAAAAAACTTCCGGCTTGCGGGATGAAAAAGCCCATACAATATAATCACAACATTCTTGCGGATTTAATTCACAATATAAAAAAGAAAGAAGGGTTTTACGTCTTCGCCTCCGAGTCATGCGAGATAGAAAGAGAAGAAAAGGTGACAAAGCATATAATAATCAAGCAGTTAATTTTTTAGTAATAATTCATAGATTGATGCTAGCGAAAGAAGAGACAAATAGAGAGAGAGAGAGAGAGAGAGAGGGAGAAAGAGAGAGAGAGAGAAAGTGGAGGCGTCCACGAGTATTCCCTCGCGACAGCACACACACGCACACACGCATTCCCTTCCCGCTCACACAAACGTAAAGCTACACGTGTGTCCCTATCGAGCTTACAGCTCTACACAGCCAAGCGCACAACAAAATTTTGCGCATTTTATAGGCTCTTAGCAATTTTTCTCGCGGGCGTCCCCGCATCTTGGACACACGCCTTCCTGGGAAACATTTTCTCAGTTCCGTCCCTAACACCAAGTGAGCTCTTTTTCTTGGGTACAAGCTTTGCAGAAAATCATATAAAATTTCTTGTACATACACAAGTGAGTTGTTTTCCTTGGGTACAAGCTATGCAGAAAAACCCTTTAATATTCATGTACCAACCGAAGTGAGTTATTTTGGACGGGTACACGCTTTACAGAAAAACCATTCAATTTTCTTGTACTAACCCAAGTGAGTTGTTTTTCTTGGGTACAAGCTTTGCAAAACAACCGTTTAATATTCATGTACATACCCAAGTGAGTTGTTTTCCTTCGGTACTAGCTTTGCAGAAAAACATTTTATTTTTCTTGTACTAACACATGTGAGTTGTTTTCCTTGGGTACAAGCTTTGCAGAAAAACCCTTTAATATTCATGTACCAACCGAAGTGAGTTATTTTGGTCGGGTACACGCTTTACAGAAAAACCATTGAATTGTCTTGTACTAACCCAAGTGAGTTGTTTTCCTTGGGTACAAGCTTTGCAAAAAAACCGTTTAATAGTCATGTACCAACCGAAGTGAGTTATTTTGGTCGGATACAAACTTTGCAGAAAATCATTTAAATTTTCTTGTACTAGACCAAGTGACTTGCTTTCCTTGGGTACTAGCTTTGCAGAAAATCATTTAAATTTTCTTGTACATACCCAAGTGAGTTGCTTTCCTTGGGTACTAGCTTTGCAGAAAATCATTTAAATTTTCTTGTACTAAACCAGGTGAGTTGTTTTCCATGGGTAATAGCTTTGCAGAAAAACCTTTTAATTTTCTTGTACTAACCCAAGTGAGTTGTTTTTCATGGATACAAGCTTTGCAAAAAAACCGTTTAATATTCATGTACCAACCGCAGTGAGTTATTTTGGTCGGATACAAGCTTTGCAGAAAATCATTTGAATATTCTTGTACAAACCCAAGTGATTTGTTTTCCTTGGGTACTAGCTTTGCAGAAAAACCTTTTAATTTTCTTGTACATACCCAAGTGAGTTGCTTTCCTTGGGTACTAGCTTTGCAGAAAATAATTTAAATTTTCTTGTACTAAACCAGGTGAGTTGTTTTCCATGGGTAATAGCTTTGCAGAAAATCATTTAAATTTTCTTGTACTAAACCAGGTGAGTTGTTTTCCATGGGTAATAGCTTTGCAGAAAAACCTTTTATTTTCTTGTACATACCCAAGTGAGTTGTTTTCCTTGGTTACTAGCTTTGCAGAAAAACCTTTCAATTTTCTTGTACATACCCAAGTGAGTTGTTTTTCTTGGTTACAAGCCTTGCAGAAAAACCCTTTAACATTCATGTACCAACCGAAGTGAGTTATTTTGGTCGGATACAAACTTTGCAGAAAATCATTTAAATTTTCTTGTACTAAACCAAGTGAGTTGCTTTCCTTGGGTACTAGCTTTGCAGAAAATAATTTAAATTTTCTTGTACATACCCAAGTGAGTTGCTTTCCTTGGGTACTAGCTTTGCAGAAAATCATTTAAATTTTCTTGTACTAAACCAGGTGAGTTGTTTTCCATGGGTAATAGCTTTGCAGAAAAACCTTTTAATTTTCTTGTACAAACCCAAGTGAGTTATTTTGATCGGATTCAAGCTTTGCAGAAAAACCTTTTAATATTCTTGTACTAAACCAAATGAGTTGTTTTTCTTGGGTACTAGCTTTGCAGAAAAACCGTTTAATATTCATGTACCAACCGAAGTGAGTTATTTTGATCGGATTCAAGCTTTGCAGAAAAACCGTTTAATAGTCATGTACCAACCGAAGTGAGTTATTTTGGTCGGATACAAACTTTGCAGAAAATCATTTAAATTTTCTTGTACTAGACCAAGTGACTTGCTTTCCTTGGGTACTAGCTTTGCAGAAAATCATTTAAATTTTCTTGTACATACCCAAGTGAGTTGCTTTCCTTGGGTACTAGCTTTGCAGAAAATCATTTAAATTTTCTTGTACTAAACCAGGTGAGTTGTTTTCCATGGGTAATAGCTTTGCAGAAAAACCTTTTAATTTTCTTGTACTAACCCAAGTGAGTTGTTTTTCATGGATACAAGCTTTGCAAAAAAACCGTTTAATATTCATGTACCAACCGCAGTGAGTTATTTTGGTCGGATACAAGCTTTGCAGAAAATCATTTGAATATTCTTGTACAAACCCAAGTGATTTGTTTTCCTTGGGTACTAGCTTTGCAGAAAAACCTTTTAATTTTCTTGTACATACCCAAGTGAGTTGCTTTCCTTGGGTACTAGCTTTGCAGAAAATAATTTAAATTTTCTTGTACTAAACCAGGTGAGTTGTTTTCCATGGGTAATAGCTTTGCAGAAAATCATTTAAATTTTCTTGTACTACCCAGGTGAGTTGTTTTCCATGGGTAATAGCTTTGCAGAAAATCATTTAAATTTTCTTGTACTAAACCAAGTGAGTTGTTTTCCTTGGTTACTAGCTTTGCAGAAAAACCTTTCAATTTTCTTGTACATACCCAAGTGAGTTGTTTTTCTTGGTTACAAGCCTTGCAGAAAAACCCTTTAACATTCATGTACCAACCGAAGTGAGTTATTTTGGTCGGATACAAACTTTGCAGAAAATCATTTAAATTTTCATGTACTAAACCAAGTGAGTTGCTTTCCTTGGGTACTAGCTTTGCAGAAAATAATTTAAATTTTCTTGTACATACCCAAGTGAGTTGCTTTCCTTGGGTACTAGCTTTGCAGAAAATCATTTAAATTTTCTTGTACTAAACCAGGTGAGTTGTTTTCCATGGGTAATAGCTTTGCAGAAAAACCTTTTAATTTTCTTGTACTAACCCAAGTGAGTTGTTTTTCATGGATACAAGCTTTGCAAAAAAACCGTTTAATATTCATGTACCAACCGCAGTGAGTTATTTTGGTCGGATACAAGCTTTGCAGAAAATCATTTGAATATTCTTGTACAAACCCAAGTGATTTGTTTTCCTTGGGTACTAGCTTTGCAGAAAAACCTTTTAATTTTCTTGCACTAACCCAAGTCAGTTATTTTGGTCGGATACAAGCTTTGCAGAAAATCATTTAAATTTTCTTGTACTGAACCAAGTGAGTTGTTTTACTTGGGTACAATCTTTGCAGAAAAACTTTTTAATATTCATATACCAACCCAAGTGTTTTATTTTGGTCGGATGCAAGCTTTGCAGAAAATCATTTAAATTTTCTTGGACTAACCCAAGTCATTTCTTTTGGTCCGATACAAGCTTTGCAGAAAATCATTTGAATTTTCGTGTACAAACCCAAGTGATTTGTTTTCCTTGGGTACTAGCTTTGCAGAAAAACCTTTTAATTTTCTTGCACTAACCCAAGTCAGTTATTTTGGTCGGATAGAAGCTTTGCAGAAAATCATTTAAATTTTCTTGGACTAACCCAAGTCAGTTCTTTTGGTCCGATACAAGCTTTGCAGAAAATCATTTGAATTTTTTTGTACTGAACCAAGTAAGTTGTTTTACTTGGGTACAATCTTTGCAGAAAAACCTTATAATATTCATGTACCAAACCAAGTGTGTTATTTTGGTCGGATGAATGCTTAGCAGAAAATCATTTGAATTTTCTTGTACAAACCCAAGTGACTTGTTTTACTTGGGTACAAGCCTTGCAGAAAAACCCTTTAACATTCATGTACCAACCGAAGTGAGTTACTTTGGTCGGATACAAACTTTGCAGAAAATCATTTAAATTTTCTTGTACTAAACCAAGTGAGTTGCTTTCCTTGGGTACTAGCTTTGCAGAAAATAATTTAAATTTTCTTGTACATACCCAAGTGAGTTGCTTTCCTTGGGTACTAGCTTTGCAGAAAATCATTTAAATTTTCTTGTACTAAACCAGGTGAGTTGTTTTCCATGGGTAATAGCTTTGCAGAAAAACCTTTTAATTTTCTTGTACTAA
Organism: Eupristina koningsbergeri; assembly: GCA_018907245.1. Lineage (NCBI taxonomy): Eukaryota > Metazoa > Arthropoda > Insecta > Hymenoptera > Agaonidae > Eupristina > Eupristina koningsbergeri. Next base: position 10,431 of record JACCHV010000218.1, read on the forward strand.
CCCAAGTGAGTTGTTTTTCATGGATACAAGCTTTGCAAAAAAACCGTTTAATATTCATGTACCAACCACAGTGAGTTATTTTGGTCGGATACAAGCTTTGCAGAAAATCATTTGAATATTCTTGTACAAACCCAAGTGATTTGTTTTCCTTGGGTACTATGTTTGCAGAAAAACCTTTTAATTTTCTTGCACTAACCCAAGTCAGTTTTTTTGGTCGGATACAAGCTTTGCAGAAAATCATTTAAATTTTCTTGTACTGAACCAAGTGATTTGTTTTACTTGGGTACAATCTTTGCAGAAAAACCTTTTAATATTCATATACCAACCCAAGTGTTTTATTTTGGTCGGATGCAAGCTTTGCAGAAAATCATTTAAATTTTCTTGGACTAAACCAAGTCATTTCTTTTGGTCCGATACAAGCTTTGCAGAAAATCATTTGAATTTTCGTGTACAAACCCAAGTGATTTGTTTTACTTGGGTACAATCTTTGCAGAAAAACCTTATAATATTCATGTACCAAACCAAGTGTGTTATTTTGGTCGGATGCATGCTTAGCAGAAAATCATTTGAATTTTCTTGTACAAACCCAAGTGAGTTGTTTTACTTGGGTACAAGCATTGCAGAAAAACCTTTTAATTTTCTTGCACTAACCCAAGTCAGTTATTTTGGTCGGATACAAGCTTTGCAGAAAAACCATTTAATATTCTTTTACTAACCCATGCCTGTTGTTTTCCTCGTACACAAGCTTTGCAGAAAAACCTTTTAATTTTCTTGTACTAAACCAAGTGTGTTGTTTTCCTTGGGTACTAGCTTTGCAGAAAAACCATTTAATATTCTTGTACTAATCCATGCCTGTTGTTTTCCTCGGATACATGCTTTGCAGAAAAACAATTTAATATTCTTGTACTAACCCATGCCTGTTGTTTTCCTCGGATACATGCTTTGCAGAAAATCATTTGAATTTTCTTGTACAAACTAATGCGTGTTGTTTTCCTCGGATACATTCTTTGCAGAAAATCATTTGAATTTTCTTGTACAAACCCATGCGTGTTGTTTTCCTCGGATACATGCTTTGCAGAAAATCATTTGAATTTTCTTGTACAAACCCATGCCTGTTGTTTTCCTCGTATACAAGCTTTACACAAAATCATTTAAATTTTCTAGTACTAAAACTAGTGAGTTGTTTTCCTTGGGTACAAGCTTTGCAAAAAAACCGTTTAATATTCATGTACCAACCGCAGTGAGTTATTTTGGTCGGATACAAGCTTTGCAGAAAATCATTTGAATATTCTTGTACAAACCCAAGTCATTTGTTTTCCTTGGGTACAAGCTTAGCATAAAAACCGTTTAATATTCATGTACATACCCAAGTGAGTTGTTTTGGTCGGATACAAGCTTTGCAGAAAATCATTTAAATTTTCTTGTACTGAACCAAGTGAGTTGTTTTACTTGGGTACAATCTTTGCAGAAAAACCTTTTAATATTCATATACCAAACCAAGTGTTTTATTTTGGTCGGATGCAAGCTTTGCAGAAAATCATTTAAATTTTCTTGGACTAACCCAAGTCATTTCTTTTGGTCCGATACAAGCTTTGCAGAAAATCATTTGAATTTTCGTGTACAAACCCAAGTGATTTGTTTTCCTTGGGTACTAGCTTTGCAGAAAAACCTTTTAATTTTCTTGCACTAACCCAAGTCATTTATTTTGGACGGATACAAACTTTGCAGAAAATCATTTAAATTTTCTTGCACTGAACCAAGTGAGTTGTTTTACTTGGGTACAATCTTTGCAGAAAAACTTTTTAATTTTCTTGCACTAACCCAAGTCAGTTATTTTGGACGGATACAAACTTTGCAGAAAATCATTTAAATTTTCTTGCACTAACCCAAGTCAGTTATTTTGGTCGGATACAAGCTTTGCAGAAAATCATTTAAATTTTCTTGGACTAACCCAAGTCAGTTTTTTTGGTCCGATACAAGCTTTGCAGAAAAACCTTTTAATTTTCTTGTACTAAACCAAGTGTGTTGTTTTCCTTGGGTACTAGCTGTGTAGAAAAACCATTTAATATTCTTGTACTAATCCATCCCTGTTGTTTTCCTCGGATACATGCTTTGCAGAAAAACCATTTAATATTCTTGTACTAATCCATCCCTATTGTTTTCCTCGGATACATGCTTTGCAGAAAAACAATTTAATATTCTTGTACTAATCCATGCCTGTTGTTTTCCTCGGATACATGCTTTGCAGAAAATCATTTGAATTTTCTTGTACAAACCCATGCCTGTTCTTTTCCTCGTATACAAGCTTTACACAAAATCATTTAAATTTTCTAGTACTAAAACTAGTGAGTTGTTTTCCTTGGGTACTAGCTTTGCAGAAAATCATTTAAATTTTCTTGTACATACTCAAGTGAGTAATTTTCCTTGGGTACAAGCTTTGCAAAAAAACCGTTTAATAGTCATGTACCAACCGAAGTGAGATATTTTGGTGGGATACAAGCTTTGCAGAAAATCATTTAAATTTTGTTGTACTAAACCAAGTGAGTTGTTTTCCATGGGTACTAGCTTTGCAGAAAAACCGTTTAATATTCATGTACCAACCGCAGTGAGTTATTTTGGTCGGATACAAGCTTTGCAGAAAATCATTTAAATTCTCTTGTACTAACCCAAGGAGTTGTTTTCCTTGGGTACTAGCTTTGCAGAAAATCCTTTTAATTTTCTTGTACAATCCCAAGTGAGCTCTTTTTCTTGGTTACAAGCTTTGCAGAAAATCATATAAATTTTCTTGTACATACCCAAGTGAATTGTTCTTCTTGGTTACAAGCCTTGCAGAAAAACCCTTTAATATTCATGTACCAACCGAAGTGAGTTATTTTGGTCGGATACAAGCTTTGCAGAAAATCATTTAAATTCTCTTGTACTAATCCAAGGAGTTGTTTTCCTTGGGTACTAGCTTTGCAGAAAATCATTATATTTTCTTGTACATACCCAAGTGAGTTGCTTTCCTTGGGTACTAGCTTTGCAGAAAATCATTTAAATTTTCTTGTACTAAACCAGGTGAGTTGTTTTCCTTGGGTACTAGCTTTGCAGAAAAACCTTTCAATTTTCTTGTACTAACCCAAGTGAGTTGTTTTTCATGGATACAAGCTTTGCAAAAAAACCCTTTAATATTGATGTACCAACCGAAGTGAGTTATTTTGGTCGGATACAAGCTTTGCAGAAAATCATTTAAATTCTCTTATACTAATCCAACGAGTTGTTTTCCTTGGGTACAAGCTTTGCAGAAATAACTTTTAATTTTCTTGTACTAACCCAAGTGAGTTGTTTTCCCTGGATACAAGCTTTGCAGAAAATCATTTGAATTTTCTTGTACAAACCCATGCCTGTTGTTTTCCTCGTATACAAGCTTTACACAAAATCATTTAAATTTTCTAGTACTAAAACTAGTGAGTTGTTTTCCTTGGGTACTAGCTTTGCAGAAAATCATTTAAATTTTCTTGTACATACTCAAGTGAGTTATTTTCCTTGGGTACAAGCTTTGCAAAAAAACCGTTTAATAATCATGTACCAACCGAAGTGAGATATTTTGGTGGGATACAAGCTTTGCAGAAAATCATTTAAATTTTGTTGTACTAAACCAAGTGAGTTGTTTTCCATGGGTACTAGCTTTGCAGAAAAACCTTTTAATTTTCTTGTACAAACCCAAGTAAGCTGTTATTCTTGGGTAAAAGCTTTGCAGAAAATCATTTAAATTTTCTTGTACATACCCAAGTGATTTGTTTTCCTTGGGTACAAGCTTTGCAAAAAAACCGTTTAATATTAATTTACATACCCAAGTGAGTTGTTTTCCTTCGGTACTAGCTTTGCAGAAAAACATTTTATTTTTCTTGTACTAACCCATGCGTGTTGTTTTCCTTGGATACAAACTTTGCAAAAAAACCGTTTAATAGTCTTGTACTAACCCAAGTGAGTTGTTTTCCATGGGTACTAGCTTTGCAGAAAAACCTTTTAATTTTCTTGTACAAACCCAAGAGAGTTATTTTACTTGGGTACAAGCTTTGCAGAAAAACCGTTTAATATTCATGTACCAACCGCAGTGAGTTATTTTGGTCGGATACAAGCTTTGCAGAAAATCATTTAAATTCTCTTGTACTAACCCAAGGAGTTGTTTTCCTTGGGTACTAGCTTTGCAGAAAATCCTTTTAATTTTCTTGTACAATCCCAAGTGAGCTCTTTTTCTTGGGTACAAGCTTTGCAGAAAATCATATAAATTTTCTTGTACATACCCAAGTGAATTGTTCTTCTTGGTTACAAGCCTTGCAGAAAAACCCTTTAATATTCATGTACCAACCGAAGTGAGTTATTTTGGTCGGATACAAGCTTTGCAGAAAATCATTTAAATTCTCTTGTACTAATCCAAGGAGTTGTTTTCCTTGGGTACTAGCTTTGCAGAAAATCATTATATTTTCTTGTACATACCCAAGTGAGTTGCTTTCCTTGGGTACTAGCTTTGCAGAAAATCATTTAAATTTTCTTGTACTAAACCAGGTGAGTTGTTTTCCTTGGGTACTAGCTTTGCAGAAAAACCTTTCAATTTTCTTGTACTAACCCAAGTGAGTTGTTTTTCATGGATACAAGCTTTCCAAAAAAACCCTTTAATATTGATGTACCAACCGAAGTGAGTTATTTTGGTCGGATACAAGCTTTGCAGAAAATCATTTAAATTCTCTTATACTAATCCAACGAGTTGTTTTCCTTGGGTACAAGCTTTGCAGAAATAACTTTTAATTTTCTTGTACTAACCCAAGTGAGTTGTTTTCCCTGGATACAAGCTTTGCAGAAAATCATTTGAATTTTCTTGTACAAACCCATGCCTGTTGTTTTCCTCGTATACAAGCTTTACACAAAATCATTTAAATTTTCTAGTACTAAAACTAGTGAGTTGTTTTCCTTGGGTACTAGCTTTGCAGAAAATCATTTAAATTTTCTTGTACATACTCAAGTGAGTTATTTTCCTTGGGTACAAGCTTTGCAAAAAAACCGTTTAATAATCATGTACCAACCGAAGTGAGATATTTTGGTGGGATACAAGCTTTGCAGAAAATCATTTAAATTTTGTTGTACTAAACCAAGTGAGTTGTTTTCCATGGGTACTAGCTTTGCAGAAAAACCTTTTAATTTTCTTGTACAAACCCAAGTAAGCTGTTATTCTTGGGTAAAAGCTTTGCAGAAAATCATTTAAATTTTCTTGTACATACCCAAGTGATTTGTTTTCCTTGGGTACAAGCTTTGCAAAAAAACCGTTTAATATTAATTTACATACCCAAGTGAGTTGTTTTCCTTCGGTACTAGCTTTGCAGAAAAACATTTTATTTTTCTTGTACTAACCCATGCGTGTTGTTTTCCTTGGATACAAACTTTGCAAAAAAACCGTTTAATAGTCTTGTACTAACCCAAGTGAGTTGTTTTCCATGGGTACTAGCTTTGCAGAAAAACCTTTTAATTTTCTTGTACAAACCCAAGAGAGTTATTTTACTTGGGTACAAGCTTTGCAAAAAAACCGTTTAATAGTCATGTACCAACCGAAGTGAATTATTTTGGTTGTATACAAGCTTTGCAGAAAATCATTTAAATTTTCTTGTACAAACCCAAGTGAGTTGTTTTCCTTGGGTACTAGCTTTGCAGAAAAACCTTTTAATTTTCTTGTACTAACCCAAGTGAGTTGTTTTCCCTGGATACTAGCTTTGCAGAAAAACCTTTTAATAGTCTTGTACTAACCCAAGTGAGTTGTTTTCCTTGGGTACAATCTTTGCAGAAAAACCTTTTAATTTTCTTGTACAAACCCAAGTGAGCTCTTTTTCTTGGGTACAAGCTTTGTAGAAAATCATTTAAATTTTCTTGTACATACACAAGTGAGTTTTTTCCTTTGGTACAAGCTTTGCAGGAAAACTCTTTAATATTCATGTACCTATCAAAGTGAGTTATTTCGATCGGATTCAAGCTTTGCAGAAAAACCTTTTGATATTCTTGTACTAAACCAAGTGAGTTGTTTTCCTTGGGTACAAGCTTTGCAGAAGAACCCTTTAATATTCATGTACCAACCGAAGTGAGTTATTTTGGACGGGTACACGCTTTACAGAAAAACCATTGAATTTTCTTGTACTAACACAAATGAGTTGTTTTTCTTGGGTACAAGCTTTGCAAAAAAACCGTTTAATATTCATGTACATACCCAAGTGAGTTGTTTTCCTTCGGTACTAGCTTTGCAGAAAAACCCTTTTATATTCATGTACCAACAGAAGTGAGTTATTTTGGACGGGTACACGCTTTACAGAAAAACCATTGAATTTTCTTGTACTAACCCATGTGAGTTGTTTTTCTTGGGTACAAGCTTTGCAGAAAAACCCTTTTATATTCATGTACCAACAGAAGTGAGTTATTTTGGACGGGTACACGCTTTACAGAAAAACCATTGAATTTTCTTGTACTAACCCAAGTGAGTTGTTTTTCTTGGGTACAAGCTTTGCAGAAAAACCCTTTTATATTCATGTACCAACAGAAGTGAGTTATTTTGGACGGGTACACGCTTTACAGAAAAACCATTAAATTTTCTTGTACTAACCCAAGTGAGTTGTTTTTCTTGGGTACAAGCTTTGCAAAAAAACCGTCTAATATTCATGTACCAACCGAAGTGAGTTATTTTGGACGGGTACACGCTTTACAGAAAAACCATTGAATTTTCTTGTACTAACCCAAGTGAGTTGTTTTTCTTGGGTACAAGCTTTGCAGAAAAACCCTTTTATATTCATGTACCAACAGAAGTGAGTTATTTTGGACGGGTACACGCTTTACAGAAAAACCATTAAATTTTCTTGTACTAACCCAAGTGAGTTGTTTTTCTTGGGTACAAGCTTTGCAAAAAAACCGTCTAATATTCATGTACCAACCGCAGTGAGTTATTTTGGTCGGATACAAGCTTTGCAGAAAATCATTTAAATTCTCTTGTACTAACCCAAGGAGTTGTTTTTCTTCGTTACAAGCTTTGCAGAAAAACCTTTTAATTTTCTTGTACTAACCCAAGTGAGTTGATTTTCATGGATACAAGCTTTGCAATAAAACCCTTTAATATTCATGTACCAACCGAAGTGAGTTATTTTGGACGGGTACAAGCTTTGCAGAAAATCATTTAAATTCTCTTGTACTAACCCAAGGAGTTGTTTTCCTTGGGTACAAGCTTTGCAGAAAAACCTTTTAATTTTCTTGTACAAACCCAAGTGAGCTCTTTTTCTTGGGTACAAGCTTTGCAGAAAATCATATAAATTTTCTTGTACATACACAAGTGAGTTGTTTTCCTTGGGTACAAGCTTTGCAGAAAAACCCTTTTATATTCATGTACCAACAGAAGTGAGTTATTTTGGACGGGTACACGCTTTACAGAAAAACCATTGAATTTTCTTGTACTAACCCAAGTGAGTTGTTTTTCTTGGGTACAAGCTTTGCAAAAAAACCGTCTAATATTCATGTACCAACCGCAGTGAGTTATTTTGGTCGGATACAAGCTTTGCAGAAAATCATTTAAATTCTCTTGTACTAACCCAAGGAGTTGTTTTCCTTGGGTACAAGCTTTGCAGAAAAACCTTTTAATTTTCTTGTACAAACCTAAGTGAGTTATTTTGGTCGGATACAAGCTTTGTAGAAAATCATTTAAATTCTCTTGTACTAATCCAAGGAGTTTTTTTCCTTGGGTACAAGCTTTGCAGAAATAACTTTTAATTTTCTTGTACTAACCCAAGTGAATTGTTTTTCATGGATACAAGCTTTGCAGGAAATCATATAAATTTTCTTGTACATACCCAAGTGAGTTATTTTGGTCGGATACAAAATTTGCAGAAAATCATTTAAATTTTCTTGTACTAAACCAAGTGAGTTGCTTTCCTTGGGTACTAGCTTTGCAGAAAATCATTTAAATTTTCTTGTACATACCCAAGTGAGTTGCTTTCCTTGGGTACTAGCTTTGCAGAAAATCATATAAATTTTCTTGTACATACGCAAGTGAGTTGTTTTTCTTGGTTACAAGCTTTGCAGAAAAACCTTTTAATTTTCTTGTACTAACCCAAGTGAGTTGTTTTTCATGGATACAATCTATGCAAAAAAACCCTTTAATATTCATGTACCAACCGAAGTGAGTTATTTTGGACGGGTACAAGCTTTGCAGAAAATCATTTGAATTCTCTTGTACTAATCCAACGAGTTGTTTTCCTTGGGTACAAGCATTGCAGAAAACCTTTCAATTTTCTTGTACAAACCCATGTGAGTTTTTTTTTCTTGAGTACAAGCTTTGCAGAAAACCGGATACAAGATTGCAGAAAATCATTAAAATTTTCTTGTACAAACCCATGTGAGTTTTTTTTTCTTGGGTACAAGCTTTGCAGAAAACTTTTAATTTTCTTGTACAAACCCATGTGAGTTGTTTTTCTTGGGTACAAGCTTTGCAGAAAAACCTTTTAATTTTCTTGTACTAATCTAAGTGAGTTATTTGTGTCGGATACAAGATTGCAGAAAATCATTAAAATTTTCTTGTACAAACCCATGTGAGTTTTTTTTTCTTGGGTACAAGCTTTGCAGAAAACTTTTAATTTTCTTGTACAAACCCATGTGAGTTGTTTATCTTGGGTACAAGCTTTGCAGAAAAACCTTTTAATTTTCTTGTACAAACACAAGAAAGTTGTTTTCCTCGGGTATTAGCTTTGCAGAAAAACCCTTTAATATTCATATACCAACCCAAGTGTGTTATTTTGGTCGCTTACAAGCTTTGCAGAAAATCATTTGAATTTTCTTCTACTAAACCAAGTGAGTTGTTTTCCTCGGGTATTAGCTTTGCAGAAAAACCCTTTAATATTCATATACCAACCCAAGTGTGTTATTTTGGTCGCTTACAAGCTTTGCAGAAAAACCTTTTAATTTTCTTGTACAAACCCAAGAAAGTTGTTTTCCTCGGGTATTAGCTTTGCAGAAAAACCCTTTAATATTCATATACCAACCCAAGTGTGTTATTTTGGTCGCTTACAAGCGTTGAAGAAAAGCATTTGAAATTTATCTGTACTGAAACCAAGTGTGTTGTTTTCGCTTGGCTACTAGCAGTGCAGAAAACCTTTTGAATTTTCTTGTACAAACCTGTGGGCCTTTTTTTTTTCTGGGTACAAGCTGGCGAAAGACTTTTAGATTTTCTTGTAAACGAACCGCATGTGAGTGTTTTTCCTTGGGTACAGAGCTAGCTTTGCAGAAAATCCTTTTAATTTTCTTGTTCTAACCCAAGTGAGTTATTTTGCTCGAATACAAGATTGCAGAAAATCATTAAAATTTTCTTGTACAAACCCATGTGAGTTTTTTTTTCTTGGGTACAAGCTTTGCAGAAAACGTTTAATTTTCTTGTACAAACCCATGTGAGTTTTTTTTTCTTGGGTACAAGCTTTGCAGAAAACCTTTTAATTTTCTTGTACAAACCCATGTGAGTTGTTTTTCTTGGGAACAAGCCTTGCAGAAAATCATTTGAATATTCTTCTACTAAATCAAGTGAGTTGTTTTCCGTGGGTATTAGCTTTGCAGAAAAACCCTTTAATATTCATATACCAACCCAAGTGTGTTATTTTGGTCGCATAGAAGCTTTGCAGAAAAACCTTTTAATTTTCTTGTTCTAACCCAAGTGAGTTATTTTGCTCGGATACAAGATTGCAGAAAATCATTAAAATTTTCTTGTACTAAACCAAGTTTGTTGTTTTCCTTGGATATTAGCTTTGCAGAAAATCATTGAAATTTTCTTGTACAAACCCAAGTAAGCTGTTTTCCTTGGGTATAATCTTTGCAGAAATACCTTTTAATTTTCTTGTACTAATCTAAGTGAGTTATTTGTGTCGGATACAAGCTTTGTAGAAAAATCGTTTAATATTCATGTACCAACCCAAGTGAGTTATTTTGGTCGCATACAAGCTTTGCAGAAAATCATTTGAATTTTCTTGTACTAAACCGAGTGTGTTGTTTTCCTTGGCTACTAGCATTGCAGAAAACCTTTTAATTTTCTTGTACAAACCCATGTGAGTTTTTTTTTCTTAGGTACAAGCTTTGCAGAAAACCTTTTAATTTTCCTGTACAAACACATGTGAGTTGTTTTTCTTGGGTACAAGCTTTGCAGAAAATTATTTGAATTTTCTTCTACTAAACCAAGTGAGTTGTTTTGCTTGGGTATTAGCTTTGCAGAAAAACCCTTAAATTTTCATATACCAACCCAAGTGTGTTATTTTGGTCGCATACAAGCTTTGCAGAAAAACCTTTTAATTTTCTTGTTCTAACCCAAGTGAGTTATTTTGCTCGGATACAAGATTGCAGAAAACCTTTTAATTTTCTTGTACAAACCCATGTGAGTTTTTTTTTCTTAGGTACAAGCTTTGCAGAAAACCTTTTAATTTTCTTGTACAAACCCATGTGAGTTGTTTTTCTTGGGTACAAGCTTTGCAGAAAATCATTTGAATATTCTTCTACTTAATCAAGTGAGTTGTTTTCCGTGGGTATTAGCTTTGCAGAAAAACCGTTTAATATTAATATACCAACCCAAGTGTGTTATTTTGGTCGCATAGAAGCTTTGCAGAAAAACCTTTTAATTTTCTTGTTCTAACCCAAGTCAGTTATTTTGCTCGGATACAAGATTGCAGAAAATCATTCAAATTTTCTTGTACAAACCCATGTGAGTTTTTTTTTCTTGGGTACAAGCTTTGCAGAAAACTTTTAATTTTCTTGTACAAACCCATGTGAGTTGTTTTTCTTGGGTACAAGCTTTGCAGAAAAACCTTTTAATTTTCTTGTACAAACACAAGAAAGTTGTTTTCCTCGGGTATTAGCTTTGCAGAAAATCCTTTAATATTCATATACCAACCCAAGTGTGTTATTTTGGTCGCATACAAGCTTTGCAGAAAATTATTTGAATTTTCTTGTACTAAACCGAGTGTGTTGTTTTCCTTGGCTACTAGCATTGCAGAAAACCTTTTAATTTTCTTGTACAAACCCATGTGAGTTTTTTTTTCTTGGGTACAAGCTTTGCAGAAAACCTTTTAATTTTCTTGTACAAACCCATGTGAGTTATTTTGCTCGGATACAAGATTGCAGAAAATCATTAAAATTTTCTTGTACAAACCCATGTGAGTTTTTTTTTCTTGGGTACAAGCTTTGCAGAAAACTTTTAATTTTCTTGTACAAACCCATGTGAGTTGTTTTTCTTGGGTACAAGCTTTGCAGAAAAACCTTTTAATTTTCTTGTACTAATCTAAGTGAGTTATTTGTGTCGGATACAAGATTGCAGAAAATCATTAAAATTTTCTTGTACAAACCCATGTGAGTTTTTTTTTCTTAGGTACAAGCTTTGCAGAAAACCTTTTAATTTTCTTGTACAAACCCATGTGAGTTGTTTTTCTTGGGTACAAGCTTTGCAGAAAATCATTTGAATATTCTTCTACTTAATCAAGTGAGTTGTTTTCCGTGGGTATTAGCTTTGCAGAAAAACCGTTTAATATTAATATACCAACCCAAGTGTGTTATTTTGGTCGCATAGAAGCTTTGCAGAAAAACCTTTTAATTTTCTTGTTCTAACCCAAGTCAGTTATTTTGCTCGGATACAAGATTGCAGAAAATCATTCAAATTTTCTTGTACAAACCCATGTGAGTTTTTTTTTCTTGGGTACAAGCTTTGCAGAAAACTTTTAATTTTCTTGTACAAACCCATGTGAGTTGTTTTTCTTGGGTACAAGCTTTGCAGAAAAACCTTTTAATTTTCTTGTACAAACACAAGAAAGTTGTTTTCCTCGGGTATTAGCTTTGCAGAAAATCCTTTAATATTCATATACCAACCCAAGTGTGTTATTTTGGTCGCATACAAGCTTTGCAGAAAATTATTTGAATTTTCTTGTACTAAACCGAGTGTGTTGTTTTCCTTGGCTACTAGCATTGCAGAAAACCTTTTAATTTTCTTGTACAAACCCATGTGAGTTTTTTTTTCTTGGGTACAAGCTTTGCAGAAAACCTTTTAATTTTCTTGTACAAACCCATGTGAGTTATTTTGCTCGGATACAAGATTGCAGAAAATCATTAAAATTTTCTTGTACAAACCCATGTGAGTTTTTTTTTCTTGGGTACAAGCTTTGCAGAAAACTTTTAATTTTCTTGTACAAACCCATGTGAGTTGTTTTTCTTGGGTACAAGCTTTGCAGAAAAACCTTTTAATTTTCTTGTACTAATCTAAGTGAGTTATTTGTGTCGGATACAAGATTGCAGAAAATCATTAAAATTTTCTTGTACAAACCCATGTGAGTTTTTTTTTCTTAGGTACAAGCTTTGCAGAAAACCTTTTAATTTTCTTGTACAAAC
>JACCHV010000220.1:0-22259 GCA_018907245.1 Eupristina koningsbergeri
CTATTTTTTTGAATTTTCAATGATTTCTATTATATTCACATTTATACTATTAGATACAATTAAATAAATAAATAATATGTATGGTTTTTAATAGTACAAGTACAGTTTTTAAATTACTATTCTCAGTACCCAGTAATTCTAAATTATATTAAAATTATCACGAAATTATTTTATTTGAATGCTATTTTTTTGAATTTTCAATGATTTCTATTATATTCACATTTATACTATTAGATACAATTAAATAAATAAATAATATGTATGGTTTTTAATAGTACAAGTACAGTTTTAAAATTACTATTCTCAGTACTCAGTAATTCTACAGTATATTAAAATTATCATGAAATTATTTTATTTGAATGCTATTTTTTTGAATTTTCAATGATTTCTAATATATTCACATTTATACTGTTTGATACAATTAAATAAATAAATAATATGTATGGTTTTAGAAAGTAGAAGTATATTTTTAAAATTACAATTCTCAGTACCCAGTATTTTTAAATTGTATTAAATTTATCATGAAATTATTTTATTTGAATGCTATTTTTTTGAATTTTCAATGATTTCTAGTATATTTACATTTATACTATTAGATACAATTAAATAAATAAATAATATGTATGGTTTTAGAAAGTAGAAGTATATTTTTAAAATTACAATTCTCAGTACCCAGTATTTTTAAATTGAATTAAAATTATCAGGAAATTATTTTATTTGAATGCTATTTTGTTGAATTTTCAATGATTTCTAATATATTCACATTTATACTATTAGATACAATTAAATAAATAAATAATATGTATGGTTTTAGAAAGTAGAAGTATATTTTTAAAATTACAATTCTCAGTACCCAGTATTTTTAAATTATTTTAAAATTATCATGAAATTATTTTAATTGAATGCTATTATTTTGAATTTTCAATGATTTCTAGTATATGCATCTGTATACTATTAGAAACAATTAAATAAATAAATAATATGTTTAGTTTTTGAAAGTACACGTACAGTTTTTAATTTACTCTTCTCAGTACTCAGTAATTCTATATTATATTAAAATTGTCATGAAATTATTTTAATTGAATGCTATTTTTTTGAATTTTCAATGATTTCTATTATATTCACATTTATACTATTAGATACAATTAAATAAATAAATAATATGTATGGTTTTTAATAGTACAAGTACAGTTTTAAAATTAGTATTCTAAGTACCCAGTAATTCTAAATTATATTAAAATTATCACTAAATTATTTCATTTGAAAGCTAGTTTTTTGAATTTTCAATGATTTCTAGTATATTAATCTTTATTCTAATATATACAATTAAATAAATAAATAATATGTATGGTTTTTCATAGGACAAATACAGTTTTAAATTTACTATTCACAGTACCCAGTAATGTTAAAGTATATTAAAATTATCAACAAATTATTTTATTTGAATTCTATTTTTCTGAATTTTCAATGATTTCTAGTATATTAATCTTTATTCTAATATATATCATTAAATAGATAAATACTATGTACGTTTTTGAAAGTACAAGAAGATTTTTAAAATTACAATTCTCAGTACCCAGAAATATAAATTATATTAAGTTTATCCTGAAATTATTTTATTTGAATTCTATTTTTTTGAATTTTCAATGAATTCTAGTATATTTATTTTTATTATAATAGATACAATTAAATAAATAAATAATATCTATGGATTTTCATAGTACAAGTACAGTTTTAATATTACTATTCACAGTACCCAGTAATTTTAAATATATTAAAATTATCAAGGATTTATTTTATTTGAATGCAATTTTTTTGAATTTTCAATGATTTCTAGTATATTCACATTTATACTATTATATACAATTACATAAATAAATAATATGTATGGTTTTTAATAGTACAAGTACAATTTTAAAAATACTATTCACAGTACCCAGTAAATTTCAAGTTTATTAAAATAGACATGAAATTATTTTATTTGAAAGCTAGTTTTTTGAATTTTCAATGATTTCTAGTATATTAATCTTTATTCTAATATATATCATTAAATAGATAAATAATATGTACGGTTTTTGAAAGTACAAGAAGATTTTTAAAATTACAATTCTCAGTACCCAGTAATATAAATTATATTAAGTTTATCATGAAATTATTTTAATTGAATGCTATTTTTTTGAATTTTCAATGATTTCTAGTATATTCACATTTATACTATTAGATACAATTAAATAAATAAATAATATGTATGGTTTTTAATAGTACAAGTACAGTTTTAAAATTACTATTCTAAGTACCCAGTAATTCTAAATTATATTAAAATTATCACGAAATTATTTCATTTGAATGCTATTTTTTTGAATTTTCAATGATTTCTAGTATATTCACATTTATACTATTAGATACAATTAAATAAATAAATAATATGTATGGTTTTTCATAGTACAAGTACAGTTTTAAAATTACTATTCTCAGTACCCAGTATTTTAAATATATTAAAATTATAATGAAATTATTTTAATTGAATGCTATTTTTTGAATTTTCAATGATTTCTATTATATTCACATTTATACTATTAGATACAATTAAATAAATAAATAATATGTATGGTTTTAGAAAGTAGAAGTATATTTTTAAAATTACAATTCTCAGTACCCAGTATTTTTAAATTATATTAAAATTATCATGAAATTATTTTAATTGAATGCTATTATTTTGAATTTTCAATTATTTCTAGTATATGCATCTGCATACTATTAGATACAATTAAATAAATAAATAATATGTATGGTTTTTGAAAGTACAAGTACAGTTTTTAAATTACTATTCTCAGTACCCAGTAATTCTTAATTATATTAAAATTATCACGAAATTATTTTATTTGAATGCTATTTTTTGAATTTTCAATGATTTCTAGTATATTCACATTTACGCTATTAGATATAATTAAATAAATAAATAATATGTATTGTTTTTCATAGTACAAGTACAGTTTTAAAATTACAATTCTCAGTACCCAGTAATTCTTAATTATATTAAAATTATCACGAAATTATTTTATTTGAATGCTATTTTTTGAATTTTCAATGATTTCTAGTATATTCACATTTATACTATTAGATATAATTAAATAAATAAATAATATGTATGGTTTTTCATAGTACAAGTACAGTTTTAAAATTACAATTCTCAGTACCCTGTAATTCTAAATTATAATATATTAAAATTATCACGAAATTATTTTATTTGAATGCTATTTTTTTGAATTTTCAATGATTTCTAGTATATTCACATTTATACTATTAGATACAATTGAATAAATAAATAATATGTATGGTTTTTAATAGTACAAGTACAGTTTTATAATTACTATTCTCAGTACCGAGTAATTCTAAATTATATTAAAATTATCATGAAATTATTTTATTTGAATGCTATTTTTTTGAATTTTCAATGATTTCTATTATATTCACATTTATACTATTAGATACAATTAATAAATAAATAATATGTATGGTTTTTAATAGTACAAGTACAGTTTTATAATTACTATTCTCAGTACCCAGTAATTCTAAAGTATATTCAAATTATCACAAAATTATTTCATTTGAATGCTATTTTTTGAATTTTCAATGATTTCTACTATATTCACATTTATACTATTAGATACAATTGAATAAACAATTAAAATGTATGGTTTTTAATAGTACAAGTACAGTTTTAAAATTACAATTCTAGTACCCAGTAATTCTTAATTATATTAAAATTATCACGAAATTATTTTATTTGAATGCTATTTTTTGAATTTTCAATGATTTCTAGTATATTCACATTTATACTATTAGATATAATTAAATAAATAAATAATATGTATGGTTTTTCATAGTACAAGTACAGTTTTAAAATTACAATTCTCAGTACCCTGTAATTCTAAATTATATTAAAATTATCACTAAATTATTTCATTTGAATGCTATTTTTTTGAATATTCAATGATTTCTAGTATATTCATATTTATACTATTAGATACAATTGAATAAATAAATAATATGTATGGTTTTTAATAGTACAAGTACAGTTTTATAATTACTATTCTCAGTACCGAGTAATTCTAAATTATATTAAAATTATCATGAAATTATTTTATTTGAATGCTATTTTTTTGAATTTTCAATGATTCCTATTATATTCACATTTATACTATTAGATACAATTAAATAAATAAATAATATGTATGGCTTTAGAAAGTAGAAGTATATTTTTAAAATTACAATTCTCAGTACCCAGTATTTTTAAATTATATTAAAATTATCATGAAATTATTTTAATTGAATGCTATTATTTTGAATTTTCAATTATTTCTAGTATATGCATCTGCATACTATTAGATACAATTAAATAAATAAATAATATTTATGGTTTTTTCAGAGTACATGTACAGTTTTAATATTACTATTCTCAGTACCCAGTAATTCAAAATTAAATTAAAATTATCTCGAAATTATTTTATTTGAATGCTATTTTTTTGAATTTTCAATGATTTCTAATATATTCACATTTATACTATTAGATACAATTAAATAAATAAATAATATGTATGGTTTTAGAAAGTAGAAGTATATTTTTAAAATTACTATTCTCAGTACTCAGTAATTCTACAGTATATTAAAATTATCATGAAATTATTTTATTTGAATGCTATTTTTTTGAATTTGCAATGATTTCTAATATATTCACATTTATACTATTAGATACAATTAAATAAATAAATAATATGTATGGTTTTAGAAAGTAGAAGTATATTTTTAAAATTACTATTCTCAGTACTCAGTAATTCTACAGTATATTAAAATTATCATGAAATTATTTTAATTGAATGCTATTATTTTGAATTTTCAATGATTTCTATTATATTCACATTCATACTATTAGATACAATTAAATAAATAAATAATATGTATGGTTTTTAATAGTACAAGTACAGTTTTAAAATTACTATTCTAAGTACCCAGTAATTCTAAATTATATTAAAATTATCACGAAATTATTTCATTTGAATGCTATTTTTTTGAATTTTTCAATGATTTCTAGTATATTCATATTTACGCTATTAGATACAATTAAATAAATAAATAATATGTATGGTTTTAGAAAGTAGAAGTATATTTTTAAAATTACTATTCTCAGTACTCAGTAATTCTAAATTATATTAAAATTATCACGAAATTATTTCAATTGAATGCTATTTTTTCGAATTTTCAATGATTTCTATTATATTAACATTTATACTATTAGATACAATTAAATAAATAAATAATATGTATGGTTTTAGAAAGTAGAAGTATATTTTTAAAATTACAATTCTCAGTACCCAGTATTTTTAAATTATATTAAAATTATCATGAAATTATTTTAATTGAATGCTATTATTTTGAATTTTCAATTATTTCTAGTATATGCATCTGCATACTATTAGATACAATTAAATAAATAAATAATATGTATGGTTTTTGAAAGTACAAGTACAGTTTTTAAATTACTATTCTCAGTACCCAGTAATTCTTAATTATATTAAAATTATCACGAAATTATTTTATTTGAATGCTATTTTTTGAATTTTCAATGATTTCTAGTATATTCACATTTACGCTATTAGATATAATTAAATAAATAAATAATATGTATTGTTTTTCATAGTACAAGTACAGTTTTAAAATTACAATTCTCAGTACCCAGTAATTCTTAATTATATTAAAATTATCACGAAATTATTTTATTTGAATGCTATTTTTTGAATTTTCAATGATTTCTAGTATATTCACATTTATACTATTAGATATAATTAAATAAATAAATAATATGTATGGTTTTTCATAGGACAAGTACAGTTTTAAAATTACAATTCTCAGTACCCTGTAATTCTAAATTATATTAAAATTATCACTGAATTATTTCATTTGAATGCTATTTTTTTGAATTTTCAATGATTTCTAGTATATTCATATTTATACTATTAGATACAATTGAATAAATAAATAATATGTATGGTTTTTAATAGTACAAGTACAGTTTTATAATTACTATTCTCAGTACCGAGTAATTCTAAATTATATTAAAATTATCATGAAATTATTTTATTTGAATGCTATTTTTTTGAATTTTCAATGATTCCTATTATATTCACATTTATACTATTAGATACAATTAAATAAATAAATAATATGTATGGCTTTAGAAAGTAGAAGTATATTTTTAAAATTACAATTCTCAGTACCCAGTATTTTTAAATTATATTAAAATTATCATGAAATTATTTTAATTGAATGCTATTATTTTGAATTTTCAATTATTTCTAGTATATGCATCTGCATACTATTAGATACAATTAAATAAATAAATAATATTTATGGTTTTTTCAGAGTACATGTACAGTTTTAATATTACTATTCTCAGTACCCAGTAATTCAAATTATATTAAAATTATCTCGAAATTATTTTATTTGAATGCTATTTTTTGAATTTTCAATGATTTCTAATATATTCACATTTATACTATTAGATACAATTAAATAAATAAATAATATGTATGGTTTTAGAAAGTAGAAGTATATTTTTAAAATTACAATTCTCAGTCCCCAGTATTTTTAAATTATATTAAAATTATCATGAAATTATTTTATTTGAATGCTATTTTTTTGAATTTTCAATGATTTCTAATATATTCACATTTATACAATTAGATACAATTAAATAAATAATAAAATGTATGGTTTTTAATAGTACAAGTACAGTTTTAATATTAGTATTCTAAGTACCCAGTAATTCTAAATTATATTAAAATTATCACTAAATTATTTCATTTGAATGCTATTTTTTTGAATTTTCAATGATTTCTAGTATATTCACATTTATAACATTAGATACAATTAAATAAATAAATAATATGTATGGTTTTAGAAAGTAGAAGTATATTTTTAAAATTACAATTCTCAGTACCCAGTATTTTTAAATTAAATTAAAATTATCACGAAATTATTTTATTTAAATGCTATTTTTTTGAATTTTCAATGATTTCTAGTATATTCACATTTATACTATTGGATACAATTAAATAAATAAATAATATGTATGGTTTTTAATAGTACAAGTACAGTTTTAAAATGACTATTCTGAGTACCCAGTAATTCTAAATTATATTAAAATTATCACTAAATTATTTCATTTGAATGCTATTTTTTTGAATTTTCAATGATTTCTAGTATATTCACATTTATAACATTAGATACAATTAAATAAATAAATAATATGTATGGTTTTAGAAAGTAGAAGTATATTTTTAAAATTACAATTCTCAGTACCCAGTATTTTTAAATTATATTAAAATTATCATGAAATTATTTTAATTGAATGCTATTTTTTTGAATTTTCAATGATTTCTATTATATTCACATTTATACAATTAGATACAATTAAATAAATAAATAATATATATGGTTTTTCATAGTACAAGTACAGTTTTAAAATTACTATTCTCAGTACTCAGTAATTCTAAATTATATTAAAATTATCACTAAATTTTTTCATTTGAATGCTATTTTTTTGAATTTTCAATGATTTCTAATATATTCACATTTATACTATTAGATACAATTAAATAAATAAATAATATGTATGGTTTTTTCAGAGTACAAGTACAGTTTTAAATTTACTATTCACAGTACCCAATAATTTTAAAGTATATTAAAATTATCAACAAATTATTTTATTTGAATTCTATTTTTCTGAATTTTCAATGATTTCTAGTATATTAATCTTTATTCTAATATATATCATTAAATAGATAAATACTATGTACGGTTTTTGAAAGTACAAGAAGATTTTTAAAATTACTATTCTCAGTACCCAGTAATTCTAAATTAAATTAAAATTATCACGAAATTATTTTATTTGAATGCTATTTTTTTGAATTTTCAATGATTTCTAGTATATTTATTTTTATTATAATAGATACAATTAAATAAATAAATAATATGTATGGTTTTTTCAGAGTACAAGTACAGTTTTAATATTACAATTCTCAGTACCCAGTATTTTTAAATTATATTAAAATTATCATGAAATTATTTTATTTGAATGCTATTTTTTTGAATTTTCAATGATTTCTAGTATATTCACATTTATACTATTAGATACAATTAAATAAATAAATAATATGTATGGTTTTTAATAGTACAAGTACAGTTTTAAAATTACTATTCTCAGTACCCAGTAATTCTAAATTATATTAAAATTATCACTAAATTATTTCATTTGAATGCTATTTTTTTGAATTTTCAATGATTTCTATTATATTCACATTTATACTATTAGATACAATTAAATAAATAAATAATATGTATGGTTTTTTCAGAGTACAAGTACAGTTTTAATATTACTATTCTCAGTACCCAGTAATTCTAAATTATATTAAAATTATCACGAAATTATTTTATTTGAATGCTATTTTTTTGAATTTTCAATGATTTCTATTATATTCACATTTATACTATTAGATACAATTAAATAAATAAATAATATGTATGGTTTTTAATAGTACAAGTACAGTTTTAAAATTACTATTCTCAGTACCCAGTAATTCTAAATTAAATTAAAATTATCACGAAATTATTTTATTTGAATGCTATTTTTTTGAATTTTCAATGATTTCTAATATATTCACATTTATACTATTAGATACAATTAAATAAATAAATAATATGTATGGTTTTAGAAAGTAGAAGTATATTTTTAAAATTATAATTCTCAGTACCCAGTATTTTTAAATTATATTAAAATTATCAGGAAATTATTTTATTTGAATGCTATTTTGTTGAATTTTCAATGATTTCTAATATATTCACATTTATACTATTAGATACAATTAAATAAATAAAAAATATGTACGGTTTTTAATAGTACTAGTACAGTTTTAAAATTAGTATTCTCAGTACCCAATAATTTTAAATTATATTAAAATTATCAGGAAATTATTTTATTTGAATGCTATTTTGTTGAATTTTCAATGATTTCTAATATATTCACATTTATACTATTAGATACAATTAAATAAATAAATAATATGTATGGTTTTTTCATAGTACAAGTACAGTTTTAATATTACTATTCTCAGTACCCAGTAATTCTAAATTAAATTAAAATTATCACGAAATTATTTTATTTGAATGCTATTATTTTGAATTTTCAATGATTTCTAGTATATGCATCTGTATACTATTAGATACAATTAAATAAATAAATAATATGTATGGTTTTAGAAAGTAGAAGTATATTTTTAAAATTACAATTCTCAGTACCCAGTATTTTTAAATTATATTAAAATTATCATGAAATTATTTTAATTGAATGCTATTATATTGAAATTTCAATGATTTCTAGTATATGCATCTGTATACTATTAGAAACAATTAAAAAAAAAAATAATATGTATCGTTTTTGAAAGTACACGTAGAGTTTTAAAATTAGTATTCTCAGTACCCAATATTTTTAAATTAAATTAAAATTATCACGAAATTATTTTATTTAAATGCTATTTTTTTGAATTTTCAATGATTTCTAGTATTTTCACATTTATACTATTAGATAAAATTAAATAAATAAATAATATGTATGGTTTTTCATAGTACAAGTACAGTTTTAAAATTACTATTCTCAGTACCCAGTAATTCTAAATTATATTAAAATTATCACGAAATTATTTTATTTGAATGCTATTTTTTTGAATTTTCAATGATTTCTAGTATATTCACATTTATACTATTAGATACAATTAAATAAATAAATAATATGTATGGTTTTTTCATAGTACAAGTACAGTTTTAATATTACTATTCTCAGGACCAGTAATTCTAAATTATATTAAAATTATCACGAAATTATTTTATTTGAATGATATTTTTTTGAATTCTCAATGATTTCTAATATATTCACATTTATACTGTTAGATACAATTAAATAAATAAATAATATGTATGGTTTTAGAAAGTAGAAGTATATTTTTAAAATTACAATTCTCAGTACCCAGTATTTTTAAATTATTTTAAAATTATCATGAAATTATTTTAATTGAATGCTATTATTTTGAATTTTCAATGATTTCTAATATATTCACATTTATACTATTTGATACAATTAAATAAATAAAAAATATGTACGGTTTTTAATAGTATTAGTACAGTTTTAAAATTACAATTCTCAGTACCCAGTATTTTTAAATTATTTTAAAATTATCATGAAATTATTTTAATTGAAAGCTATTATTTTGAATTTTCAATGATTTCTAGTATATTCACATTTATACTATTAGATACAATTAAATAAATAAATAATATGTATGGTTTTTCATAGTACAAGTACAGTTTTAAAATTACTATTCTCAGTACCCAGTAATTCTAAATTATATTAAAATTATCACGAAATTATTTTATTTGAATGCTATTTTTTTGAATTTTCAATGATTTCTAGTATATTCACATTTATACTATTAGATACAATTAAATAAATAAATAATATGTATGGTTTATCATAGTACAAGTACAGTTTTAAAATTACTATTCTCAGTACCCAGTAATTCTAAATTAAATTAAAATTATCACGAAATTATTTTATTTGAATGCTATTTTTTTGAATTTTCAATGATTTCTAGTATATTCACATTTATACTATTAGATACAATTAAATAAATAAATAATATGTATGGTTTTTGAAAGTACACGTACAGTTTTTAAATTACTATTCTCAGTACCCAGTAATTCTAAATTATATTAAAATTATCACGAAATTATTTTATTTGAATGCTATTTTGTTGAATTTTCAATGATTTCTAATATATTCACATTTATACTATTAGATACAATTAAATAAATAAAAAATATGTACGGATTTTAATAGTACTAGTACAGTTTTAAAATTAGTATTCTCAGTACCCAATAATTTTAAATTATATTAAAATTATCACGAAATTATTTTATTTGAATTCTATTTTGTTGAATTTTCAATGATTTCTAGTATATTCACATTTATACTATTAGATACAATTAAATAAATAACTAATATGTATGGTTTTAGAAAGTAGAAGTATATTTTTAAAATTACAATTCTCAGTACCCAGTATTTTTAAATTATATTAAAATTATCATGAAATTATTTTAATTGAATGCTATTATTTTGAATTTTCAATGATTTCTAGTATATGCATCTGTATATATTAGAAACAATTAAAAAAATAAATAATATGTATGGTTTTTGAAAGTACACGTACAGTTTTTAAATTACTATTCTCAGTACTCAGTAATTCTACAGTATATTAAAATTATAATGAAATTATTTTATTTGAATGCTATTTTTTTGAATTTTCAATGATTTCTAGTATATTCACATTTATACTATTAGATACAATTAAATAAATAAATAATATGTATGGTTTTTGAAAGTACACGTACAGTTTTTAAATTACTATTCTCAGTACCCAGTAATTCTAAATTATATTAAAATTATCACGTAATTATTTTATTTGAATGCTATTTTTTTGAATTTTCAATGATTTCTATTATATTCACATTTATACTATTAGATACAATTAAATAAATAAATAATATGTATGATTTTTCATAGTACAAGTACAGTTTTTAAATTACTATTCTCAGTACCCAGTATTTTTAAATTAAATTAAAATTATCAGGAAATTATTTTATTTGAATGCTATTTTGTTGAATTTTCAATGATTTCTAATATATTCACATTTATACTATTAGATACAATTAAATAAATAAAAAATATGTACGGTTTTTAATAGTACGAGTACAGTTTTAAAATTAGTATTCTCAGTACCCAGTAATTTTAAATTATATTAAAATTATCAGGAAATTATTTTAATTGAATGCTATTATTTTGAATTTTCAATGATTTCTAGTATATGCATCTGTATACTATTAGAAACAATTAAAAATTAAATAATATGTATGGTTTTTGAAAGTACACGTACAGTTTTTAAATTACTATTCTCAGTACCCAGTAATTCTAAATTATATTAAAATTATCACGAAATTATTTCATTTGAATGCTATTTTGTTGAATTTTCAATGATTTCTAATATATTCACATTTATACTATTAGATACAATTAAATAAATAAATAATATGTATGGTTTTTTCATAGTACAAGTACAGTTTTAAAATTACTATTCTCAGTACCCAGTAATTCTAAATTAAATTAAAATTATCACGAAATTATTTTATTTGAATGCTATTTTTTTGAATTTTCAATGATTTCTATATATTCACATTTATACTATTAGATACAATTAAATAAATAAATAATATGTATGGTTTTAGAAAGTAGAAGTATATTTTTAAAATTACAATTCTCAGTACCCAGTATTTTTAAATTATATTAAAATTATCATGAAATTATTTTAATTGAATGCTATTATTTTGAATTTTCAATGATTTCTAGTATATTCACATTTATACTATTAGATACAATTAAATAAATAAATAATATGTATGGTTTTTCATAGTAAAAGTACAGTTTTAAAATTACTATTCTCAGTACCCAGTAATTCTAAATTATATTAAAATTATCACGAAATTATTTTATTTGAATGCTATTTTTTTGAATTTTCAATGATTTCTATTATATTCACATTTATACAATAAGATACAATTAAATAAATAATAAAATGTATGGTTTTTAATAGTACAAGTACAGTTTTAAAATTAGTATTCTCAGTACCCAGTAATTCTAAATTATATTAAAATTATCAATAAATTATTTCATTTGAATGCTATTTTTTTTTAATTTTCAATGATTTCTAATATATTCACATTTATACTATTAGATACAATTAAATAAATAAATAATATGTATGGTTTTAGAAAGTAGAAGTATATTTTTAAAATTACAATTCTCAGTACCAGGTATTTTTAAATTATTTTAAAATTATCATGAAATTCTTTTAATTGAATGCTATTATTTTGAATTTTCAATGATTTCTAGTATATTCACATTTATACTATTAGATACAATTAAATAAATAAATAATATGTATGGTTTTAGAAAGTAGAAGTATATTTTTAAAATTATAATTCTCAGTACCCAGTATTTTTAAATTAAATTAAAATTATCAGGAAATTATTTTATTTGAATGCTATTTTGTTGAATTTTCAATGATTTCTAATATATTCACATTTATACTATTAGATACAATTAAATAAATAAAAAATATGTACGGTTTTTAATAGTACTAGTACAGTTTTAAAATTAGTATTCTCAGTACCCAATAATTTTAAATTATATTAAAATTGTCATGAAATTATTTTAATTGAATGCTATTTTTTTGAATTTTCAATGATTTCTATTATATTCACATTTATACAATTAGATACAATTAAATAAATAATAAAATGTATGGTTTTTAATAGTACAAGTACAGTTTTAAAATTAGTATTCTAAGTACCCAGTAATTCTAAATTATATTAAAATTATCACTAAATTATTTCATTTGAATGCTATTTTTTTGTATTTTCAATGACTTCTATTATATTCACATTTATACTATTAGATACAATTAAATAAATAAATAATATGTATGGTTTTTTCAGAGTACAAGTACAGTTTTAATATTACTATTCTCAGTACCCAGTAATTCTAAATTAAATTAAAATTATCACGAAATTATTTTATTTGAATGCTATTTTTTTGAATTTTCAATGATTTCTAGTATATGCATCTGTATACTATTAGAAACAATTAAATAAATAAATAATATGTTTAGTTTTTGAAAGTACACGTACAGTTTTTAAATTACTCTTCTCAGTACTCAGTAATTCTAAATTATATTAAAATTATCATGAAATTATTTTATTTGAATGCTATTTTTTTGAATTTTCAATGATTTCTATTATATTCACATTTATACAATTAGATACAATTAAATAAATAATAAAATGTATGGTTTTTAATAGTACAAGTACAGTTTTAAAATTAGTATTCTAAGTACCCAGTAATTCTAAATTATATTAAAATTATCACTAAATTATTTCATTTGAATGCTATTTTTTTTTAATTTTCAATGATTTCTATTATATTCACATTTATACTATTAGATACAATTAAATAAATAAATAATATGTATGGTTTTTTCAGAGTACAAGTACAGTTTTTAAATTACTCTTCTCAGTACTCAGTAATTCTAAATTATATTAAAATTGTCATGAAATTATTTTAATTGAATGCTATTTTTTTGAATTTTCAATGATTTCTATTATATTCACATTTATACAATTAGATACAATTAAATAAATAATAAAATGTATGGTTTTTAATAGTACAAGTACCGTTTTAAAATTAGTATTCTAAGTACCCAGTAATTTTAAATTATATTAAAATTATCATGAAATTATTTTATTGAATGCTATTATTTTGAATTTTCAATGATTTCTAGTATATGCATCTGTATACTATTAGAAACAATTAAATAAATAAATAATATGTTTAGTTTTTGAAAGTACACGTACAGTTTTTAAATTACTCTTCTCAGTACTCAGTAATTCTAAATTATATTAAAATTATCATGAAATTATTTTATTTGAATGCTATTTTTTTGAATTTTCAATGATTTCTATTATATTCACATTTATTCTATTAGATACAATTAAATAAATAAATAATATGTATGGTTTTTAATAGTACTAGTACAGTTTTAAAATTAGTATTCTCAGTACCCAGTAATTTTAAATTATATTAAAATTATCAGGAAATTATTTTATTTGAATGCTATTTTTTTGAATTTTCAATGATTTCTATTATATTCACATTTATACTATTAGATACAATTAAATAAATAAATAATATGTATGGTTTTTTCAGAGTACAAGTACAGTTTTAATATTACTATTCTCAGTACCCAGTAATTCTAAATTAAATTAAAATTATCACGAAATTATTTTATTTGAATGCTATTTTTTTGAATTTTCAATGATTTCTAATATATTCACATTTATACTATTAGATACAATTAAATAAATAAATAATATGTATGGTTTTAGAAAGTAGAAGTATATTTTTAAAATTACTCTTCTCAGTACCCAGTATTTTTAAATTATATTAAAATTATCATGAAATTATTTTAATTGAATGCTATTTTTTTGAATTTTCAATGATTTCTAGTATATTCACATTTATACTATTAGATACAATTAAATAAATAAATAATATGTTTGGTTTTTCATAGAACAAGTACAGTTTTAAAATTACTATTCACAGTACCCAGTAATTCTAAATTATATTAAAATTATCACGAAATTATTTTAATTGAAAGCTATTTTTTTGAATTTTCAATGATTTCTATTATATTCACATTTATACTATTAGATACAATTAAATAAATAAATAATATGTATGGTTTTTAATAGTACAAGTACAGTTTTTAAATTACTATTCTCAGTACCCAGTATTTTTAAAATATATTAAAATTTTCATGAAAATATTTTAATTGAAAGCTATTATTTTGAATTTTCAATGATTTCAAGTATATTCACATTTATACTATTAGATACAATTAAATAAATAAATAATATGTATGGTTTTTGAAAGTACACGTACAGTTTTTAAATTACTATTCTCAGTACCCAGTAATTCTAAATTATATTAAAATTATCACGAAATTATTTTATTTGAATGTTATTTTTTTGAATTTTCAATGATTTCTATTATATTCACATTTATACTATTAGATACAATTAAATAAATAAATAATATGTTTAGTTTTTGAAAGTACACGTACAGTTTTTAAATTACTCTTCTCAGTACCCAGTATTTTTAAATTATATTAAAATTATCATGAAATTATTTTAATTGAATGCTATTTTTTTGAATTTTCAATGATTTCTAGTATATTCACATTTATACTATTAGATACAATTACATAAATAAATAATATGTATGGTTTTTCATAGAACAAGTACAGTTTTAAAATTACTATTCACAGTACCCAGTAATTCTAAATTATATTAAAATTATCACGAAATTATTTGATTTCAATGCTATTTTTTTGAATTTTCAATGACTTCTATTATATTCACATTTATACTATTAGATACAATTAAAAAAATAAATAATATGTATGGTTTTTAAATGTACACGTACAGTTTTAAAATTAGTATTCTAAGTACCCAGTAATTCTAAATTATATTAAAATTATCACTAAATTATTTCATTTGAATGCTATTTTTTTGAATTTTCAATTCCTTCTATTATATTCACATTTATACTATTAGATACAATTAAATAAATAAATAATATGTATGGTTTTTTCAGGGTACAAGTACAGTTTTAATATTACTATTCTCAGTACCCAGTAATTCTAAATTAAATTAAAATTATCACGAAATTATTTTATTTGAATGCTATTTTTTTGAATTTTCAATGATTTCTAATATATTCACATTTATACTATTAGATACAATTAAAAAAATAAATAATATGTATGGTTTTAGAAAGTAGAAGTATATTTTTAAAATTACTATTCTCAGTACCCTGTATTTTTAAATTATATTAAAATTATCATGAAATTATTTTAATTGAATGCTATTATTTTGAATTTTCAATGATTTCTAGTATATGCATCTGTATACTATTAGAAACAATTAAAAAAATAAATAATATGTATGGTTTTTGAAAGTACACGTACAGTTTTTAAATTACTATTCTCAGTACCCAGTAATTCTAAATTATATTAAAATTATCACGAAATTATTTTATTTGAATGCTATTTTTTTGAATTTTCAATGATTTCTAATATATTCACATTTATACTATTAGATACAATTAAATAAATAAATAATATGTATTGTTTTAGAAAGTAGAAGTATATTTTTAAAATTACAATTCTCAGTACCCAGTATTTTTAAATTATTTTAAAATTATCATGAAATTATTTTAATTGAATGCTATTTTTTTGAATTTTCAATGATTTCTAGTATATTCACATTTATACTATTAGATACAATTAAATAAATAAATAATATGTATGGTTTTAGAAAGTAGAAGTATATTTTTAAAATTACAATTCTCAGTACCCAGTATTTTTAAATTATATTAAAATTATCATGAAATTATTTTATTTGAATGCTATTTTTTTGAATTTTCAATGATTTCAAGTATATTCACATTTATACTATTAGATACAATTAAATAAATAAATAATATATATGGTTTTTCATAGTACAAGTACAGTTTTAAAATTACTATTCTCAGTACTCAGTAATTCTAAATTATATTAAAATTATCATGAAATTATTTTAATTGAATGCTATTTTTTTGAATTTTCAATGTTTTCTATTATATTTACATTTATACAATTAGATACAATTAAATAAATAATAAAATGTATGGTTTTTAATAGTACAAGTACAGTTTTAAAATTACTATTCTCAGTACCCAGTAATTCTAAATTATATTAAAATTAACACGAAATTATTTTATTTGAATGCTATTTTTTTGTATTTTCAATGATTTCTAGTATATTCACATTTATAACGTTAGATACAATTTAATAAATAAATAATATGTATGGTTTTAGAAAGTAGAAGTATATTTTTATAATTACAATTCTCAGTACCCAGTATTTTTAAATTAAATTAAAATTATCACGAAATTATTTTATTTAAATGCTATTTTTTTGAATTTTCAATGATTTCTAATATATTCACATTTATACTGTTAGATACAATTAAATAAATAAATAATATGTATGGTTTTAGAAAGTAGAAGTATATTTTTAAAATTACAATTCTCAGCACCCAGTATTTTTAAATTATATTAAAATTATCATGAAATTATTTTATTTGAATGCTATTTTTTTGAATTTTCAATGATTTCTAGTATATTCACATTTATACTATTAGATACAATTAAATAAATAACTAATATGTATGGTTTTAGAAAGTAGAAGTATATTTTTAAAATTACAATTCTCAGTACCCAGTATTTTTAAATTAAATTAAAATTATCAGGAAATTATTTTATTTGAATGCTATTTTGTTGAATTTTCAATGATTACTAATATATTCACATTTATACTATTAGATACAATTAAATAAATAAATAATATGTATGGTTTTTAATAGTACTAGTACAGTTTTAAAATTAGTATTCTCAGTACCCAGTAATTTTAAATTATATTAAAATTATCAGGAAATTATTTTATTTGAATGCTATTTTTTGAATTTTCAATGATTTCTATATATTCACATTTATACTATTAGATACAATTAAATAAATAAATAATATGTATGGTTTTTAATAGTACTAGTACAGTTTTAA
The DNA here is from genome assembly GCA_018907245.1 of Eupristina koningsbergeri. Lineage (NCBI taxonomy): Eukaryota > Metazoa > Arthropoda > Insecta > Hymenoptera > Agaonidae > Eupristina > Eupristina koningsbergeri. Next base: position 18,383 of record JACCHV010000220.1, read on the forward strand.
AATTACTATTCTCAGTACCCAGTAATTCTAAATTATATTAAAATTATCACGAAATTATTTTATTTGAATGCTATTTTTTTGAATTTTCAATGATTTCTAATATATTCACATTTATACTATTAGATACAATTAAATAAATAAATAATATGTATGGTTTTAGAAAGTAGAAGTATATTTTTAAAATTACAATTCTCAGTACCCAGTATTTTTAAATTATTTTAAAATTATCATGAAATTATTTTAATTGAATGCTATTATTTTGAATTTTCAATGATTTCTAATGAATTCACATTTATACTGTTAGATACAATTAAATAAATAAATAATATGTATGGTTTTAGAAAGTAGAAGTATATTTTTAAAATTACAATTCTCAGTACCCAGTATTTTTAAATTATATTAAAATTATCATGAAATTATTTTATTTGAATGCTATTTTTTTGAATTTTCAATGATTTCTAGTATATTCACATTTATACTATTAGATACAATTAAATAAATAAATAATATGTATGGTTTTTTCATAGTACAAGTACAGTTTTAATATTACTATTCTCAGTACCCAGTAATTCTAAATTATATTAAAATTATCACGAAATTATTTTATTTGAATGCTATTTTCTTGAATTTTCAATGATTTCTATTATATTCACATTTATACAATTAGATACAATTAAATAAATAAATAATATGTATGGTTTTTTCAGAGTACAAGTACAGTTTTAATATTACTATTCTCAGTACCCAGTAATTCTAAATTAAATTAAAATTATCACGAAATTATTTTATTTGAATGCTATTTTTTTGAATTTTCAATGATTTCTAATATATTCACATTTATACTGTTAGATACAATTAAATAAATAAATAATATGTATGGTTTTAGAAAGTAGAAGTATATTTTTAAAATTATAATTCTCAGTACCCAGTATTTTTAAATTAAATTAAAATTAACAGGAAATTATTTTATTTGAATGCTATTTTGTTGAATTTTCAATGATTTCTAATATATTCACATTTATACTATTAGATACAATTAAATAAATAAAAAATATGTACGGTTTTTAATAGTACTAGTACAGTTTTAAAATTAGTATTCTCAGTACCCAATAATTTTAAAGTATAATAAAATTATCATGAAATTATTTTATTTGAATGCTATTTTTTTGAATTTTCAATGATTTCTATTATATTCACATTTATACAATTAGATACAATTAAATAAATAATAAAATGTATGGTTTTTAATAGTACAAGTACAGTTTTAAAATTAGTATTCTCAGTACCCAGTAATTCTAAATTATATTAAAATTATCACTAAATTATTTCATTTGAATGCTATTTTTTTTAATTTTCAATGATTTCTATTATATTCACATTTATACTATTAGATACAATTAAATAAATAATAAAATGTATGGTTTTTAATAGTACAAGTACAGTTTTAAAATTAGTATTCTCAGTACCCAGTAATTCTAAATTATATTAAAATTATCACTAAATTATTTTATTTGAATGCTATTGTTTTGAATTTTCAATGATTTCTATTATATTCACATTTATACAATTAGATACAATTAAATAAATAATAAAATGTATGGTTTTTAATAGTACAAGTACAGTTTTAATATTAGTATTCTAAGTACCCAGTAATTCTAAATTATATTAAAATTATCACTAAATTATTTCATTTGAATGCTATTTTTTTGAATTTTCAATGATTTCTAGTATATTCACATTTATAACATTAGATACAATTAAATAAATAAATAATATGTATGGTTTTAGAAAGTAGAAGTATATTTTTAAAATTACAATTCTCAGTACCCAGTATTTTTAAATTAAATTAAAATTATCACGAAATTATTTTAGTTAAATGCTATTTTTTTGAATTTTCAATGATTTCATATGAATTCACATTTATACTGTTAGATACAATTAAATAAATAAATAATATGTATGGTTTTAGAAAGTAGAAGTATATTTTTAAAATTACAATTCTCAGTACCCAGTATTTTTAAATTATATTAAAATTATAATGAAATTATTTTATTTGAATGCTATTTTTTTGAATTTTCAATGACTTCTAGTATATTCACATTTATACTATTAGATACAAGTAAATAAATAAATAATATGTATGGTTTTAGAAAGTAGAAGTATATTTTTAAAATTATAATTCTCAGTACCCAGTATTTTTAAATTAAATTAAAATTATCAGGAAATTATTTAAATTAAAATTATCAGGAAATTATTTTATTTGAATGCTATTTTGTTGAATTTTCAATGATTTCTAATATATTCACATTTATACTATTAGATACAATTAAATAAATAAAAAATATGTACGGTTTTTAATAGTACTAGTACAGTTTTAAAATTAGTATTCTCAGTACCCAATAATTTTAAATTATATTAAAATTGTCATGAAATTATTTTAATTGAATGCTATTTTTTTGAATTTTCAATGATTTCTATTATATTCACATTTATACAATTAGATACAATTAAATAAATAATAAAATGTATGGTTTTTAATAGTACAAGTACAGTTTTAAAATTAGTATTCTAAGTACCCAGTAATTCTAAATTATATTAAAATTATCACTAAATTATTTCATTTGAATGCTATTTTTTTTTAATTTTCAATGATTTCTATTATATTCACATTTATACTATTAGATACAATTAAATAAATAAATAATATGTATGGTTTTTTCAGAGTACAAGTACAGTTTTAATATTACTATTCTCAGTATCCAGTAATTCAAAATTAAATTAAAATTATCACGAAATTATTTTATTTGAATGCTATTTTTTTGAATTTTCAATGATTTCACTTATATTCACATTTATACAATTAGATACAATTAAATAAATAAATAATATGTATGGTTTTTTCAGAGTACAAGTACAGTTTAATGTTACTATTCTCAGTACCCAGTAATTCCAAATTAAATTAAAATTATCACGAAATTATTTTATTTGAATGCTATTTTTTTGAATTTTCAATGATTTCTAATATATTCACATGTATACTATTAGATACAATTAAATAAATAAATAATATGTATGGTTTTAGAAAGTAGAAGTATATTTTTAAAATTACAATTCTCAGTACCCAGTATTTTTAAATTATATTAAAATTATCATGAAATTATTTTAATTGAATGCTATTATTTTGAATTTTCAATTATTTCTAGTATATGCATCTGCATACTATTAGATACAATTAAATAAATAAATAATATGTATGGTTTTTCATAGTACAAGTACAGTTTTAAAATTACAATTCTCAGTACCCAGTAATTCTTAATTATATTAAAATTATCATGAAATTATTTTATTTGAATGCTATTTTTTGAATTTTCAATGATTTCAAGTATATTCACATTTATACTATTAGATACAATTAAATAAATAAATAATATGTATGGTTTTAGAATGTAGAAGTATATTTTTAAAATTACAATTCTCAGTACCCAGTATTTTTAAATTATATTAAAATTATCATGAAATTATTTTATTTGAATGCTATTTTTTTGAATTTTCAATGATTTGTAATATATTCACATTTATACTATTAGATATAATTAAATAAATAAATAATATGTATGGTTTTAGAAAGTAGAAGTATATTTTTAAAATTACTATTCTCAGTACTCAGTAATTCTAAATTATATTAAAATTATCACGAAATTATTTCAATTGAATGCTATTTTTTTGAATTTTCAATAATTTCTATTATATTAACATTTATACTATTAGATACAATTAAATAAATAAATAATATGTATGGTTTTAGAAAGTAGAAGTATATTTTTAAAATTACAATTCTCAGTACCCAGTATTTTTAAATTATATTAAAATTATCATG
>JACCHV010000221.1:0-18958 GCA_018907245.1 Eupristina koningsbergeri
TATAGCATTCATTCACAAGTGCATGCTTCTTTGATATATGGATATCTGCTCGATTTGAGTTTAAAATTATAAAAATGCATTACAAATTCATTGTTTTGAAACTATAAATCTTGTATTTTTACATTCCAGAATACAATAGATTAAAATAAATCCAAAGAAATTTCTTCTGATATATTGAAAATTAATTTATCATTCATTCACACGTGGATGCTTCTTTGATATATGGATATTTGCTCAATTTGTGTTTAAAATTATAAAATTACATTATAAATAAATTGTGTTGAGTCTAAACATCTCGGATTCTTACATTCCAAAATGTATTAGATTAAAATAGATCCATCGAAATTTCATTGGTATATTTAAAATTAATTTATCATTCATTCACAGTTGGACGCTTCTTTGATAGATGAATATCTGCTCGATTTGTGTTTAAAATTATAAAATTACATTATAAATAAATTGTTTTGAGTCTAAACATCCCGGATTCTTACATTCCAAAATGTATTAGTTTAAAATAGATCCATCGAAATTTCATTTGATATATTTAAAATTAATTTATCATTCATTCACAGTGGATGCTTCTTTGATATATGGATATCTGCTCGATTTGTGTTTAAAATTATAAAATTACATTATAAATAAATTGTTTTGAAACTATAAATCTTGTATTTTTACATTCCAGAATACAATAGATTAAAATAAATCCATATAAATTTAATTTAGATATTTAAAATAAATATAGCATTCATTCACAAGTGCATGCTTCTTTGATATATGGATATCTGCTCGATTTGTGTTTAAAATTATAAAAATGCATTACAAATTCATTGTTTTGAAACTATAAATCTTGTATTTTTACATTCCAGAATACAATAGATTAAAATAGATCCATCGAAATTTCATTGGTATATTTAAAATTAATTTATCATTCATTCACAGTTGGATGCTTCTTTGATACATGCATATCTGCTCGATTTGTGATTAACATTATAAAATTACATTATAAATAAATTGTTTTGAGTCTAAACATCTCGGATACATACATTCCAAAATGTATTAGATTAAAATAGATCCATCGAAATTTCATTTGATATATTTAAAATTAATTTATCATTCTTTCACAGGTGCATGCTACTTTGATATATGGATATCTGCTCGATTTGTGTTTAAAATTATAAAAATGCATTATAAATAAATTGTGTTGAGTCTAAACATCTCGGATTTTCACATTTCAAAATGTATAAGATTAAAATAAATCCATATAAATTTAATTTGATATATTTAAAATGAATTTATAATTCTTTCACAGGTGCATGCTACTTTGATATATGGATATCTGCTCGATTTGTGTTTAAAATTATAAAATTACATTATAAATAAATTGTTTTAAAACTATAAATCTTGTATTTTTACATTCCAGAATACAATAGATTAAAATAAATCCATATAAATTTAAATTGAGATATTTAATATAAATATAGCATTCATTCACAAGTGCATGCTTCTTTGATACATGCATATCTGCTCGGTTTGTGTTTAAAATTATAAAAATGCATTACAAATTCATTGTTTTGAGTCTAAACAGCTCGGATTCTTACATTCCAAAATGTATTAGATTAAAATAGATCCATCGAAATTTCATTGGTATATTTAAAATTAATTTATCATTCATTCACAATTGGATGCTTCTTTGATAGATGAATATCTGCTCGATTTGTGATTAAAATTATAAAATTACATTATAACTAAATTGTTTTGAGTCTAAACATCTCGGATTCTTACATTCCAAAATGTATTAGATTAAAATAGATCCATCGAAATTTCATTTGATATATTTAAAATTAATTTATCATTCTTTCACAGGTGCATGCTCCTTTGATATATGGATATCTGCTCGATTTGTGTTTAAAATTATAAAAATGCATTACAAATTCATTGTTTTGAAACTATAAATCTTGTATTTTTACATTCCAGAATACAATAGATTAAAATAAATCCATATAAATTTAAATTGAGATATTTAATATAAATATAGCATTCATTCACAAGTGCATGCTTCTTTGATACATGCATATCTGCTGGATTTGTGTTTAAAATTATAAAAATGCATTACAAATTCATTGTTTTGAAACTATAAATCTCGTATTTTTACATTCCAGAATACATTAGATTAAAATAAATCCAAAGAAATTTCTTTTGATATATTGAAAATTAATTTATCATTCATTCACACGTGGATGCTTCTTTGATATATGGATATCTGCTCGATTTGTGTTTAAAATTATAAAATTACATTATAAATAAATTGTTTTGAAACTATAAATCTTGTATTTTTACATTCCAGAATACAATAGATTAAAATAAATCCATATAAATTTAATTTAGATATTTAAAATAAATATAGCATTCATTCACAAGTGCATGCTTCTTTGATATACGGATATCTGCTCGATTTGAGTTTAAAATTATAAAAATGCATTACAAATTCATTGTTTTGAAACTATAAATCTCGTATTTTTACATTCCAGAATTCAATAGATTAAAATAAATACATATAAATTTAATTTTAGATATTTAATATAAATATAGCATTCATTCACAAGTGCATGCTTCTTTGATACATGCATATCTGCTCGATTTTGTGTTTAAAATTATAAAATTACATTATAAATAAATTGTTTTGAGTCTAAACATCTCGGATTCTTACATTCCAAAATGTATTAGTTTAAAATAGATCCATCGAAATTTCATTTGATATATTTAAAATTAATTTATCATTCTTTCACAGGTGCATGCTACTTTGATATATGGATATCTGCTCGATTTGTGTTTAAAATTATAAAATTACATTATAAATTCATTGTTTTGAAACTATAAATCTCGTATTTTTACATTCCAGAATACATTAGATTAAAATAAATCCAAAGAAATTTCTTTTGATATATTGAAAATTAATTTATCATTCATTCACACGTGGATGCTTCTTTGATATATGGATATTTGCTCAATTTGTGTTTAAAATTATAAAATTTCATTATAAATACATTGTTTTGAGTATAATCATCTCGGATTTTTACATTCCATAATGGATTAGATTGAAATAAATCCATATAAATTTAATGTGAGATATTTAAAAAGAATTTATCATTCATCTCAAGTGCATGCTTCTTTGATACATGCATATCTGCTCGATTTGTGATTAACATTATAAAATTACATTATAACTAAATTGTTTTGAGTCTAAACATCTCGGATTCTTACATTCCAAAATGTATTAGATTAAAATAGATCCATCGAAATTTCATTGGTATATTTAAAATTAATTTATCATTCATTCACAGTTGGATGCTTCTTTGATAGATGAATATCTGCTCGATTTGTGTTTAAAATTATAAAATTACATTATAAATAAATTGTTTTGAGTCTAAACATCTCGGATTCTTACATTCCAAAATGTATTAGATTAAAATAGATCCATCGAAATTTCATTTGATATATTTAAAATTAATTTATCATTCTTTCACAGGTGCATGCTACTTTGATATATGGATATCTGCTCGATTTGTGTTTAAAATTATAAAATTACATTATAAATAAATTGTTTTGTAACTATAAATCTTGTATTTTCACATTCCAGAATACAATAGATTAAAATAAATCCATATAAATTTAATTTAGATATTTAAAATAAATATAGCTTTCATTCACAAGTGCATGCTTCTTTGATATATGGATATCTGCTCGATTTGTGTTTAAAATTATAAAATTACATTACAAATTCATTGTTTTGAAACTATAAATCTTGTATTTTTACATTCCAGAATACAATAGATTAAAATAGATCCATCGAAATTTCATTTGATATATTTAAAATTAATTTATCATTCTTTCACAGGTGCATGCTACTTTGATATATGGATATCTGCTCGATTTGTGTTTAAAATTATAAAATTACATTACAAATTCATTGTTTTGAAACTATAAATCTTGTATTTTTACATTCCAGAATACAATAGATTAAAATAAATCTATATAAATTTAATTTAGATATTTAAAATAAATATAGCATTCATTCACAATTGCATGCTTCTTTGATATATGGATATCTGCTCGATTTGTGTTTAAAATTATAAAAATGCATTACAAATTCATTGTTTTGAGTATAATCATCTCGGATTTATACATTCCAGAATACAATAGATTAAAATAAATCCATATAAATTTAATTTAGATATTTAAAATAAATATAGCATTCAGTCACAAGTGCATGCTTCTTTGATATATGGATATCTGCTCGATTTGAGTTTAAAATGATAAAAATGCATTACAAATTCATTGTTTTGAAACTATAAATCTCGTATTTTTACATTCCAGAATTCAATAGATTAAAATAGATCCATCGAAATTTCATTGGTATATTTAAAATTAATTTATCATTCATTCACAGTTGGATGCTTCTTTGATAGATGAATATCTGCTCGATTTGTGTTTAAAATTATAAAATTACATTATAAATAAATTGTTTTGAGTCTAAACATCTCGGATTCTTACATTCCAAAATGTATTAGATTAAAATAGATCCATCGCAATTTCATTTGATATATTTAAAATTAATTTATCATTCTTTCACAGGTGCATGCTACTTTGATATATGGATATCTGCTCGATTTGTGATTAACATTATAAAATTACATTATATATAAATTGTGTTGAGTCTAAACATCTCGGATTTTCACATTTCAAAATGTATAAGATTAAAATAAATCCATATAAATTTAATTTGACACATTTAAAAATGAATTTATCATTCATTCACAGGTGCATATTTCATTAATATATGGAAATCTGCTCGAATTGTGTTTAAAATAATAAAAATGCATTACAAATTCATTGTTTTGAAACTATAAATCTCGTATTTTTACATTCCAGAATACATTAGATTAAAATAAATCCAAAGAAATTTCTTTTGATATATTGAAAATTAATTTATCATTCATTCACACGTGGATGCTTCTTTGATATATGGATATTTGCTCAATTTGTGTTTAAAATTATAAAATTTCATTATAAATACATTGTTTTGAGTATAATCATCTCGGATTTTTACATTCCATAATGGATTAGATTGAAATAAATCCATATAAATTTAATGTGAGATATTTAAAAAGAATTTATCATTCATCTCAAGTGCATGCTTCTTTGATACATGCATATCTGCTCGATTTGTGATTAACATTATAAAATTACATTATAAATAAATTGTTTTGAGTCTAAACATCTCGGATTCTTACATTCCAAAATTTATTAGATTAAAATAGATCCATCGAAATTTCATTTGATATATTTAAAATTAATTTATCATTCTTTCACAGGTGCATGCTACTTTGATATATGGATATCTGCTCGATTTGTGATTAACATTATAAAATTACATTATAAATAAATTGTGTTGAGTCTAAACATCTCGGATTTTCACATTTCAAAATGTATAAGATTAAAATAAATCCATATAAATTTAATTTGATATATTTAAAATGAATTTATCATTCTTTCACAAGTGCATGCTTCTTTGATACATGCATATCTGCTCGATTTGTGTTAAAAATTATACAAATGAATTACAAATTCATTGTTTTGAGTATAATCATCTCGGATTTATACATTCCAGAATACAATAGATTAAAATAAATCCATATAAATTTAATTTAGATATTTAAAATAAATATAGCATTCAGTCACAAGTGCATGCTTCTTTGATATATGGATATCTGCTCGATTTGAGTTTAAAATTATAAAAATGCATTACAAATTCATTGTTTTGAAACTATAAATCTCGTATTTTTACATTCCAGAATTCAATAGATTAGAATAAATCCATATAAATTTAATTTAGATATTTAAAATAAATATAGCATTCAGTCACAAGTGCATGCTTCTTTGATATATGGATATCTGCTCGATTTGAGTTTAAAATTATAAAAATGCATTACAAATTCATTGTTTTGAAACTATAAATCTCGTATTTTTACATTCCAGAATTCAATAGATTAGAATAAATCCATATAAATTTAATTTAGATATTTAAAATAAATATAGCATTCAGTCACAAGTGCATGCTTTTTTGATATATGGATATCTGCTCGATTTGAGTTTAAAATTATAAAAATGCATTACAAATTCATTGTTTTGAAACTATAAATCTCGTATTTTTACATTCCAGAATTCAATAGATTAGAATAAATCCATATAAATTTAATTTAGATATTTAAAATAAATATAGCATTTATTCACAAGTGCATGCTTCTTTGATACATGCATATCTGCTCGATTTGTGTTAAAAATTATAAAAATGCATTACAAATTCATTGTTTTGAGTCTAAACAGCTCGGATTCTTACATTCCAAAATGTATTAGATTAAAATAGATCCATCGAAATTTCATTGGTATATTTAAAATTAATTTATCATTCATTCACAATTGGATGCTTCTTTGATAGATGAATATCTGCTCGATTTGTGTTTAAAACTATAAAATTACATTATAAATAAATTGTTTTAAGTCTAAACATCTCGGATTCTTACATTCCAAAATGTATTAGATTAAAATAGATCCATCGAAATTTCATTTGATATATTTAAAATTAATTTATCATTCTTTCACAGGTGCATGCTACTTTGATATATGGATATCTGCTCGATTTGTGTTTAAAATTATAAAATTACATTATAAATAAATTGTTTTGTAACTATAAATCTTGTATTTTCACATTCCAGAATACAATAGATTAAAATAAATCCATATAAATTTAATTTAGATATTTAAAATAAATATAGCTTTCATTCACAAGTGCATGCTTCTTTGATATATGGATATCTGCTCGATTTGTGTTTAAAATTATAAAATTACATTACAAATTCATTGTTTTGAAACTATAAATCTTGTATTTTTACATTCCAGAATACAATAGATTAAAATAGATCCATCGAAATTTCATTTGATATATTTAAAATTAATTTATCATTCTTTCACAGGTGCATGCTACTTTGATATATGGATATCTGCTCGATTTGTGTTTAAAATTATAAAATTACATTACAAATTCATTGTTTTGAAACTATAAATCTTGTATTTTTACATTCCAGAATACAATAGATTAAAATAAATCTATATAAATTTAATTTAGATATTTAAAATAAATATAGCATTCATTCACAATTGCATGCTTCTTTGATATATGGATATCTGCTCGATTTGTGTTTAAAATTATAAAAATGCATTACAAATTCATTGTTTTGAGTATAATCATCTCGGATTTATACATTCCAGAATACAATAGATTAAAATAAATCCATATAAATTTAATTTAGATATTTAAAATAAATATAGCATTCAGTCACAAGTGCATGCTTCTTTGATATATGGATATCTGCTCGATTTGAGTTTAAAATGATAAAAATGCATTACAAATTCATTGTTTTGAAACTATAAATCTCGTATTTTTACATTCCAGAATTCAATAGATTAAAATAGATCCATCGAAATTTCATTGGTATATTTAAAATTAATTTATCATTCATTCACAGTTGGATGCTTCTTTGATAGATGAATATCTGCTCGATTTGTGTTTAAAATTATAAAATTACATTATAAATAAATTGTTTTGAGTCTAAACATCTCGGATTCTTACATTCCAAAATGTATTAGATTAAAATAGATCCATCGCAATTTCATTTGATATATTTAAAATTAATTTATCATTCTTTCACAGGTGCATGCTACTTTGATATATGGATATCTGCTCGATTTGTGATTAACATTATAAAATTACATTATATATAAATTGTGTTGAGTCTAAACATCTCGGATTTTCACATTTCAAAATGTATAAGATTAAAATAAATCCATATAAATTTAATTTGACACATTTAAAAATGAATTTATCATTCATTCACAGGTGCATATTTCATTAATATATGGAAATCTGCTCGAATTGTGTTTAAAATAATAAAAATGCATTACAAATTCATTGTTTTGAAACTATAAATCTCGTATTTTTACATTCCAGAATACATTAGATTAAAATAAATCCAAAGAAATTTCTTTTGATATATTGAAAATTAATTTATCATTCATTCACACGTGGATGCTTCTTTGATATATGGATATTTGCTCAATTTGTGTTTAAAATTATAAAATTTCATTATAAATACATTGTTTTGAGTATAATCATCTCGGATTTTTACATTCCATAATGGATTAGATTGAAATAAATCCATATAAATTTAATGTGAGATATTTAAAAAGAATTTATCATTCATCTCAAGTGCATGCTTCTTTGATACATGCATATCTGCTCGATTTGTGATTAACATTATAAAATTACATTATAAATAAATTGTTTTGAGTCTAAACATCTCGGATTCTTACATTCCAAAATTTATTAGATTAAAATAGATCCATCGAAATTTCATTTGATATATTTAAAATTAATTTATCATTCTTTCACAGGTGCATGCTACTTTGATATATGGATATCTGCTCGATTTGTGATTAACATTATAAAATTACATTATAAATAAATTGTGTTGAGTCTAAACATCTCGGATTTTCACATTTCAAAATGTATAAGATTAAAATAAATCCATATAAATTTAATTTGATATATTTAAAATGAATTTATCATTCTTTCACAAGTGCATGCTTCTTTGATACATGCATATCTGCTCGATTTGTGTTAAAAATTATACAAATGAATTACAAATTCATTGTTTTGAGTATAATCATCTCGGATTTATACATTCCAGAATACAATAGATTAAAATAAATCCATATAAATTTAATTTAGATATTTAAAATAAATATAGCATTCAGTCACAAGTGCATGCTTCTTTGATATATGGATATCTGCTCGATTTGAGTTTAAAATTATAAAAATGCATTACAAATTCATTGTTTTGAAACTATAAATCTCGTATTTTTACATTCCAGAATTCAATAGATTAGAATAAATCCATATAAATTTAATTTAGATATTTAAAATAAATATAGCATTCAGTCACAAGTGCATGCTTTTTTGATATATGGATATCTGCTCGATTTGAGTTTAAAATTATAAAAATGCATTACAAATTCATTGTTTTGAAACTATAAATCTCGTATTTTTACATTCCAGAATTCAATAGATTAGAATAAATCCATATAAATTTAATTTAGATATTTAAAATAAATATAGCATTTATTCACAAGTGCATGCTTCTTTGATACATGCATATCTGCTCGATTTGTGTTAAAAATTATACAAATGAATTACAAATTCATTGTTTTGAGTATAATCATCTCGGATTTAAACATTCCATAATGCATTAGATTGAAATAAATCCATATAAATTTAATGTAAGATATATAAAAAGAATTTATCATTCATCTAAGTGCATGCTTCTTTGATACATGCATATCTGCTCGATTTGAGTTTAAAATTATAAAAATGCATTACAAATTCATTGTTTTGAAACTATAAATCTTGTATTTTTACATTCCAGAATACAATAGATTAAAATAAATCCATATAAATTTAATTTTAAATATTTAAAATAAATATAGATTTCATTCACAAGTGCATGCTTCTTTCATATATATGGATATCTGCTCGATTTGAGTTTAAAATTATAAAAATGCATTATAAATTCATTGTTTTGAATTTATAAATCTCGTATTTTTACATCTCGAAAACAATAGATTAAAATAAATCCATATAAATTTAATTTGAGATATTTAAAATTAATATAGCATTCATTCACAAGTGCATGCTTCTTTGATATATGGATATCTGCTCGATTTGAGTTTAAAATTATAAAAATGCATTACAAATTCATTGTTCTGAAACTATAAATCTTGTATTTTTACATTCCAGAATACAATAGATTAAAATAAATCCATATAAATTTAATTTTAAATATTTAAAATAAATATAGATTTCATTCACAAGTGCATGCTTCTTTCATATATATGGATATCTGCTCGATTTGAGTTTAAAATTATAAAAATGCATTACAAATTCATTGTTTTGAAACTATAAATCTCGTATTTTTACATTCCAGAATACAATAGATTAAAATAAATCCATATAAATTTAATTTATATATTTAAAATAAATATAGCATTCATTCACAAGTGCATGCTTCATTGATATATGGATATCTGCTCGATTTGAGTTTAAAATTATAAAAATGCATTACAAATTCATTGTTTTGAAACTATAAATCTTGTATTTTTACATTCCAGAATACAATAGATTAAAATAAATCCATATAAATTTAATGTGAGATATATAAAAAGAATTTATCATTCATCTCAAGTGCATGCTTCTTTGATACATGCATATCTGCTCGATTTGAGTTTAAAATTATAAAAATGCATTACAAATTCATTGTTTTGAAACTATAAATCTTGTATTTTTACATTCCAGAATACAATAGATTAAAATAAATCCATGTAAATTTAATTTTAAATATTTAAAATAAATATAGATTTCATTCACAAGTGCATGCTTCTTTCATATATATGGATATCTGCTCGATTTGAGTTTAAAATTATAAAAATGCATTACAAATTCATTGTTTTGAAACTATAAATCTTGTATTTTTACATTCCAGAATACAATAGATTAAAATAAATCCATATAAATTTAATTTTAGATATTTAAAATAAATATAGCATTCAGTCACAACTGCATGCTTCTTTGATATATGGATATCTGCTCGATTTGAGTTTAAAATTATAAAAATGCATTAGAAATTCATTGTTTTGAATTTATAAATCTCGTATTTTTACATCTCGAAAATAATAGATTAAAATAAATCCATATAAATTTAATTTAGATATTTAAAATAAATATAGCATTCTTTCACAAGTGCATGCTTCTTTGATATATGGATATCTGCTCGATTTGAGTTTAAAATTATAAAAATGCATTACAAATTCATTGTTTTGAAACTATAAATCTCGTATTTTTACATTCCAGAAAACAATAGATTAAAATAAATCCATATAAATTTAATTTGAGATATTTAAAATTAATATAGCATTCATTCACAAGTGCATGCTTCTATCATATATATGGATATCTGCTCGGTTTGAGTTTAAAATTATAAAAATGAATTACAAATTCATTGTTTTGAAACTATAAATCTCGTATTTTTACATTCCAGAATACAATAGATTAAAATAAATCCATATAAATTTAATTTAGATATTTAAAATAAATATAGCATTCATTCACAAGTGCATGCTTCTTTGATACATGCATATCTGCTCGATTTGTGTTTAAAATTATAAAAATGCATTACAAATTCATTGTTTTGAGTCTAAACATTCGGATACTTACATTCCAAAATGTATTAGATTAAAATAGATCCATCGAAATTTCATTTGATATATTTATAATTAATTTATCATTAATTCACAGGTGCATGCTACATTGATATATGGATATCTGCTCGATTTGTGATTAACATTATAAAATTACATTATAAATAAATTGTTTTGAAACTATAAATCTTGTATTTTTACATTCCAGAATACAATAGATTAAAATAAATCCATATAAATTTAATTTAGATATTTAAAATAAATATAGCATTCATTCACAAGTGCATGCTTCTTTGATATATGGATATCTGCTCGATTTGTGTTTAAAATTATAAAAATGCATTACAAATTCATTGTTTTGAAACTATAAATCTTGTATTTTTACATTCCAGAATACAATAGATTAAAATAGATCCATCGAAATTTCATTGGTATATTTAAAATTAATTTATCATTCATTCACAGTTGGATGCTTCTTTGATACATGCATATCTGCTCGATTTGTGTTTAAAATTATAAAAATGCATTACAAATTCATTGTTTTGAGTCTAAACAGCTCGGATTCTTACATTCCAAAATGTATTAGATTAAAATAGATCCATCGAAATTTCATTTGATATATTTAAAATTAATTTATCATTCTTTCACAGGTGCATGCTACTTTGATATATGGATATCTGCTCGATTTGTGTTTAAAATTATAAAATTACATTATAAATAAATTGTTTTGAAACTATAAATCTTGTATTTTCACATTCCAGAATACAATAGATTAAAATAAATCCATATAAATTTAATTTACATATTTAAAATAAATATAGCATTCATTCACAAGTGCATGCTTCTTTGATATATGGATATCTGCTCGATTTGAGTTTAAAATTATAAAAATGCATTACAAATACATTCTTTTGAGTCTAAACATCTCGGATTTTCACATTCCAAAATGTATTAGATTAAAATAAATCCATAGAAATTTCATTTGATATATTTATAATGAATTTATCATTCATTCACAAGTGCATGCTTCTTTGATATATGGATATTTGCTCAATTTGTGTTTAAAATTATAAAATTACATTATAAATAAATTGTGTTGAGTCTAAACATCTCGGATTCTTACATTCCAAAATGTATTAGATTAAAATAGATCCATCGAAATTTCATTGGTATATTTAAAATTAATTTATCATTCATTCACAGTTGGATGCTTCTTTGATACATGCATATCTGCTCGATTTGTGATTAACATTATAAAATTACATTATAAATAAATTGTTTTGAAACTATAAATCCTGTATTTTCACATTCCAGAATACAATAGATTAAAATAAATCCATATAAATTTAATTTAGATATTTAAAATAAATATAGCATTCATTCACAAGTGCATGCTTCTTTGATATATGGATAGCTACTCGATTTGAGTTTAAAATTATAAAAATGCATTACACATTCATTGTTTTGAAACTATAAATCTTGTATTTTTACATTCCAGAATACAATAGATTAAAATAAATCCAAAGAAATTTCTTCTGGTATATTTAAAATTAATTTATCATTCATTCACAGTTGGATGCTTCTTTGATACATGCATATCTGCTCGATTTGTGATTAACATTATAAAATTACATTATAAATAAATTGTTTTGAAACTATAAATCTTGTATTTTCACATTCCAGAATTCAATAGATTAAAATAAATCCATATAAATTTAATTTTAGATATTTAATATAAATATAGCATTCATTCACAAGTGCATGCTTCTTTGATACATGCATATCTGCTCGATTTGTGATTAAAATTATAAAAATGCATTACAAATTCATTGTTTTGAGTCTAAACAGCTCGGATTCTTACATTCCAAAATGTATTAGATTAAAATAGATCCATCGAAATTTCATTTGATATATTTAAAATTAATTTATCATTCTTTCACAGGTGCATGCTACTTTGATATATGGATATCTCCTCGATTTGTGTTTAAAATTATAAAATTACATTATAAATAAATTGTTTTGAAACTATAAATCTTGTATTTTCTCATTCCAGAATACAATAGATTAAAATAAATCCATATAAATTTAATTTACATATTTAAAATAAATATAGCATTCATTCACAAGTGCATGCTTCTTTGATACATGCATATCTGCTCGATTTGTGTTTAAAATTATAAAAATGCATTACAAATTCATTGTTTTGAGTCTAAACATTCGGATACTTACATTCCAAAATGTATTAGATTAAAATAGATCCATCGAAATTTCATTTGATATATTTATAATTAATTTATCATTCATTCACAGGTGCATGCTACATTGATATATGGACATCTGCTCGATTTGTGATTAACATTATAAAATTACATTATAAATAAATTGTTTTGAAACTATAAATCTCGTATTCTTACATTCCAAAATGTATTAGATTAAAATAGATCCATCGAAATTTCATTGGTATATTTAAAATTATTTTTTATCATTCATTCACACGTGGATGCTTCTTTGATATATGGATATTTGCTCAATTTGTGTTTAAAATTATAAAATTACATTATAAATAAATTGTGTTGAGTCTAAACATCTCGGATTCTTACATTCCAAAATGTATTAGATTAAAATAGATCCATCGAAATTTCATTGGTATATTTAAAATTAATTTATCATTCATTCACAGTTGGATGCTTCTTTGATACATGCATATCTGCTCGATTTGTGATTAACATTATAAAATTACATTATAAATAAATTGTTTTGAAACTATAAATCCTGTATTTTCACATTCCAGAATACAATAGATTAAAATAAATCCATATAAATTTAATTTAGATATTTAAAATAAATATAGCATTCATTCACAAGTGCATGCTTCTTTGATATATGGATAGCTACTCGATTTGAGTTTAAAATTATAAAAATGCATTACACATTCATTGTTTTGAAACTATAAATCTTGTATTTTTACATTCCAGAATACAATAGATTAAAATAAATCCAAAGAAATTTCTTCTGGTATATTTAAAATTAATTTATCATTCATTCACAGTTGGATGCTTCTTTGATACATGCATATCTGCTCGATTTGTGATTAACATTATAAAATTACATTATAAATAAATTGTTTTGAAACTATAAATCTTGTATTTTTACATTCCAGAATTCAATAGATTAAAATAAATCCATATAAATTTAATTTTAGATATTTAATATAAATATAGCATTCATTCACAGTTGGATGCTTCTTTGATACATGCATATCTGCTCGATTTGTGATTAACATTATAAAATTACATTATAAATAAATTGTTTTGAGTCTAAACATCTCGGATACTTACATTCCAAAATGTATTAGATTTAAATAGATCCATCGAAATTTCATTTGATATATTTATAATTAATTTATCATTCATTCACAGGTGCATGCTACATTGATATATGGATATCTGCTCGATTTGTGATTAACATTATAAAATTACATTATAAATAAATTGTTTTGAAACTATAAATCTCGTATTTTTACATTCCAGAGTTCAATAGATTAAAATAAATCCATATAAATTTAATTTTAGATATTTAATATAAATATAGCATTCATTCACAAGTGCATGCTTCTTTGATACATGCATATCTGCTCGATTTGTGTTTAAAATTATAAAAATGCATTACAAATTCATTGTTTTGAGTCTAAACAGTTCGGATTCTTACATTCCAAAATGTATTAGATTAAAATAGATCCATCGAAATTTCATTTGATATATTTAAAATTAATTTATCATTCTTTCACAGGTGCATGCTACTTTGATATATGGATATCTGCTCGATTTGTGTTTAAAATTATAAAATTACATTATAAATAAATTGTTTTGAAACTATAAATCTTGTATTTTCACATTCCAGAATACAATAGATTAAAATAAATCCATATAAATTTAATTTAGATATTTAAAATAAATATAGCATTCATTCACAAGTGCATGCTTCTTTGATATATGGATATCTGCTCGATTTGAGTTTAAAATTATAAAAATGCATTACAAATTCATTGTTTTGAAACTATAAATCTTGTATTTTTACATTCCAGAATACAATAGATTAAAATAAATCCAAAGAAATTTCTTCTGATATATTGAAAATTAATTTATCATTCATTCACACGTGGATGCTTCTTTGATATATGGATATTTGCTCAATTTGTGTTTAAAATTATAAAAAACATTATAAATAAATTGTGTTGAGTCTAAACATCTCGGATTCTTACATTCCAAAATGTATTAGATTAAAATAGATCCATCGAAATTTCATTGGTATATTTAAAATTAATTTATCATTCATTCACAGTTGGATGCTTCTTTGATAGATGAATATCTGCTCGATTTGTGTTTAAAATTATAAAATTACATTATAAATAAATTGTTTTGAAACTATAAATCTTGTATTTTTACATTCCAGAATACAATAGATTAAAATAAATCCATATAAATTTAATTTAGATATTTAAAATAAATATAGCATTCAGTCACAAGTGCATGCTTCTTTGATACATGCATATCTGCTCGATTTGTGTTTAAAATTATAAAAATGCATTACAAATTCATTGTTTTGAGTCTAAACAGCTCGGATTCTTACATTCCAAAATGTATTAGATTAAAATAGATCCATCGAAATTTCATTTGATATATTTAAAATTAATTTATCATTCTTTCACAGGTGCATGCTACTTTGATATATGGATATCTGCTCGATTTGTGTTTAAAATTATAAAAATGCATTACAAATTCATTGTTTTGAAACTATAAATCTTGTATTTTTACATTCCAGAATACAATAGATTAAAATAGATCCATCGAAATTTCATTGGTATATTTAAAATTAATTTATCATTCATTCACAGTTGGATGCTTCTTTGATACATGCATATCTGCTCGATTTGTGATTAACATTATAAAATTACATTATAAATAAATTGTTTTGAGTCTAAACATCTCGGATTCTTACATTCCAAAATGTATTAGATTAAAATAAATCCATCGAAATTTCATTGGTATATTTAAAATTAATTTATCATTCATTCACAGTTGGACGCTTCTTTGATAGATGAATATCTGCTCGATTTGTGTTTAAAATTATAAAATTACATTATAAATAAATTGTTTTGAGTCTAAACATCTCGGATTCTTACATTCCGAAATGTATTAGATTAAAATAGATCCATCGAAATTTCATTTGATATATTTGAAATTAATTTATCATTCTTTCACAGGTGCATGCTACTTTGATATATGGATATCTGCTCGATTTGTGTTTAAAATTATAAAATTACATTATAAATAAATTGTTTTGAAACTATAAATCTTGTATTTTTACATTCCAGAATACAATAGATTAAAATAAATCCATATAAATTTAATTTAGATATTTAAAATAAATATAGCATTCATTCACAAGTGCATGCTTCTTTGATATATGGATATCTGCTCGATTTGTGTTTAAAATTATAAAAATGCATTACAAATTCATTGTTTTGAAACTATAAATCTTGTATTTTTACATTCCAGAATACAATAGATTAAAATAGATCCATCGAAATTTCATTGGTATATTTAAAATTAATTTATCATTCATTCACAGTTGGATGCTTCTTTGATACATGCATATCTGCTCGATTTGTGATTAACATTATAAAATTATATTATAAATAAATTGTTTTGAGTCTAAACATCTCGGATACTTACATTCCAAAATGTATTAGATTAAAATAGATCCATCGAAATTTCATTTGATATATTTATAATTAATTTATCATTCATTCACAGGTGCATGCTACATTGATGTATGGATATCTGCTCGATTTGTGATTAACATTATAAAATTACATTATAAATAAATTGTTTTGAAACTATAAATCTCGTATTTTTACATTCCAGAGTTGAATAGATTAAAATAAATCCATATAAATTTAATTTTAGATATTTAATATAAATATAGCATTCATTCACAAGTGCATGCTTCTTTGATACATGCATATCTGCTCGATTTGTGTTTAAAATTATAAAAATGCATTACAAATTCATTGTTTTGAGTCTAAACAGCTCGGATTCTTACATTCCAAAATGTATTAGATTAAAATAGATCCATCGAAATTTCATTTGATATATTTAAAATTAATTTATCATTCTTTCACAGGTGCATGCTACTTTGATATATGGATATCTGCTCGATTTGTGTTTAAAATTATAAAAATGCATTACAAATTCATTGTTTTGAAACTATAAATCTTGTATTTTTACATTCCAGAATACAATAGATTAAAATAGATCCATCGAAATTTCATTGGTATATTTAAAATTAATTTATCATTCATTCACAGTTGGATGCTTCTTTGATACATGCATATCTGCTCGATTTGTGATTAACATTATAAAATTACATTATAAATAAATTGTTTTGAGTCTAAACATCTCGGATTCTTACATTCCAAAATGTATTAGATTAAAATAAATCCATCGAATTTTCATTGGTATATTTAAAATTAATTTATCATTCATTCACAGTTGGACGCTTCTTTGATAGATGAATATCTGCTCGATTTGTGTTTAAAATTATAAAATTACATTATAAATAAATTGTTTTGAGTCTAAACATCTCGGATTCTTACATTCCGAAATGTATTAGATTAAAATAGATCCATCGAAATTTCATTTGATATATTTAAAATTAATTTATCATTCTTTCACAGGTGCATGCTACTTTGATATATGGATATCTGCTCGATTTGTGTTTAAAATTATAAAATTACATTATAAATAAATTGTTTTGAAACTATAAATCTTGTATTTTCACATTCCAGAATACAATAGATTAAAATAAATCCATATAAATTTAATTTTAGATATTTAATATAAATATAGCATTCATTCACAAGTGCATGCTTCTTTGATACATGCATATCTGCTCGATTTGTGTTTAAAATTATAAAAATGCATTACAAATTCATTGTTTTGAGTCTAAACATCTCGGATTCTTACATTCCAAAATGTATTAGATTAAAATAGATCCATCGAAATTTCATTTGATATATTTATAATTAATTTATCATTCATTCACAGGTGCATGCTACATTGATATATGGATATCTGCTCGATTTGTGATTAACATTATAAAATTACATTATAAATAAATTGTTTTGAAACTATAAATCTCGTATTTTTACATTCCAGAATTCAATAGATTAAAATAAATCCATATAAATTTAATTTTAGATATTTAATATAAATATAGCATTCATTCACAGTTGGATGCTTCTTTGATACATGCATATCTGCTCGATTTGTGATTAACATTATAAAATTACATTATAAATAAATTGTTTTGAGTCTAAACATCTCGGATACTTACATTCCAAAATGTATTAGATTAAAATAGATCCATCGAAATTTCATTTGATATATTTATAATTAATTTATCATTCATTCACAGGTGCATGCTACATTGATGTATGGATATCTGCTCGATTTGTGATTAACATTATAAAATTACATTATAAATAAATTGTTTTGAAACTATAAATCTCGTATTTTTACATTCCAGA
>JACCHV010000222.1:0-12944 GCA_018907245.1 Eupristina koningsbergeri
ATACATTTCAATTTCTTTATTTTGAGACTATAATATATCGTATTTTTTTACATACTAATGTGCATTAAATTAACATTTTATCCTGGAATGTAGAATTGTCATTATTATATGCAACTACATTATACATTCAAAAGTGTATATCACCATTTTCATATAATATACTGCTGGATTCTAATTTATCTTTTCGAAAATGCATTTCAATTGCATTATTTTAAGACTAAAATATCTTGTTTTTTTCATTCTAATGCGCATTAATTAACATTTTATCCTGGAATGTAGAATTGTCATTATTATATGCAACTACATTATACATTCGAAAGAGTATTTCACCATTTTCATATAATATCCTGCTGGATTCTAATTCATTTTTTCGAAAATGCATTTCAATTTCTTTATTTTGAGACTATAATATATCGTATTTTTTTACATACTAATGTGCATTAAATTAACATTTAATCGTGGAATGTAGAATTGTCATTAATATGCAAATATATTATACATTCAAAAGTGTATTTCACCATTTTCATATAATATACTGCTGGATTCTAATTCATTTTTTCGAAAATACATTTCAATTGCATTATTTTGAGACTAAAAGATCTTGTTTTTTTACATTCTAATATGCATTAAATTAACATTTCATCCTGGAATGTAGAATTGTCATTATTATATGCAAACATATTATACATTCCAAAGTGTATTTCACCATTTTTATATAATATCGTGCTGGATTCTAATTCATTTTTTCGAAAATACATTTCAATTGCATTATTTTGAGACTAAAATATATCGTATTTTTACATTCTAATGTGCATTAAATTAACATTTCATCCTGGAATGTAGAATTTTTTTATTATTATATGCAAATATTTTATACATTCAAAAGTGTATTTCACCATTTTCATATAATATACTGCTGGATTCTAATTCATTTTTTCGAAAATACATTTCAATTGCATTATTTTGAGACTAAAAGATCTTGTTCTTTTACATTCTAATATGCATTAAATTAACCTTTCATCCTGGAATGTAGAATTGCCAGTATTATATGCAAATACATTTTACATTCGAAAGTGTATTTCACCATTTTCATATAATATCCTGCTGGATTCTAATTCATTTTTTCGAAAATGCATTTCAATTTCATTATCTTGAGAGTATAATGTATCGTATTTTTTTACATACTAATGTGCATTAATTAACATTTTATCCTAGAATGTAGAATTGTCATTAATATGCAATTATATTATACATTCAAAAGTGTATATCACCATTTTCATATAATATCCTGCTGGATTCTAATTCATCTTTTCGAAAATGCATTTCAATTGCATTATTTTAAGACTAAAATATCTAGTTTTTTTCATTCTAATGCGCATTAATTAACATTTTATCCTGCAATGTAGAATTGTCATTATTATATGCAAATACATTATACATTCGAAAGTGTATTTCCCCATTTTCATATAATATACTGCTGGATTCTAATTCATTTTTTCGAAAATACATTTCAATTGCATTATTGTGAGACTAAAAGATCTTGTTTTTTTACATTCTAATATGCATTAAATTAACATTTCATCCTGGAATGTAGAATTGTCATTATTATATGCAAACACATTATACATTCGAAAGTGTATTTCACCATTTTTATATAATATCGTGCTGGATTCTAAATCATCTTTTGAAACTGTATTTCCATTGCATTATTTTGAGACTGTAAAATATCCTATTTTTTTAAATTCTAATGTGCATTAAATTAACATTTCATCCTGGAATGTAGAATTGTCATTATTATATGCAAACACATTATACATTCGAAAGTGTATTTCACCATTTTCATATAATATACTGCTGAATTCTAATTCATTTTTTCGGAAATACATTTCAATTGCATTATTTTGAGACTAAAATATCTTGTTTTTTTACATACTATTGTGCATTAATTGACATTTTATCCTGGAATGTAGAATTGTCATTATTATATGCAAACACATTATACATTCGAAAGTGTATTTCACCATTTTCATATAATATACTGCTGGATTCTAATACATTTTTTCGAAAATACATTTCAATTCCATTATCTTGAGACTATAATAAATCGTTTTTTTTTACATACTAATGTGCATTAAATAACATTTTATCCTAGAATGCAGAATTGTCATTATTATATGCAAATACATTATACATTCGAAAGTGTATTTCATGATTTTTATATAATATCGTGCTGGATTCTAAATCATCTTTTGAAACTGTATTTCCATTGCATTATTTTGATACTAAAATATCTTGTTTTTTTACATACTAATGTGCATTAAATTAACATTTCATCCTGGAATGTAGAATTGTCATTATTATATGCAAATATATTATACATTCGAATGTGTATTTCACCATTTTAATATAATATCCTGCTGGATTCTAATTCATTTTTTCGAAAATGCATTTCAATTTCATTATCTTGAGACTATAATAAATCGTATTTTTTTACATACTAATGTGCATTTAATAACATGTTATCCTGGAATGTAGAATTGTCATTATTATATGCAAATACATTATACATTCGAATGTGTATTTCACCATTTTAATATAATATCCTGCTGGATTCTAATTCATTTTTTCGAAAATGCATTTCAATTTCATTATTTTGAGACTGTAAAATATCCTGTTTTTTTACATTCTAATGTGCATTAAATTAACATTTCATCCTGGAATGTAGAATTGTCATTATTATATGCAAACACATTATACATTCGAAAGTGTATTTCACCATTTTCATATAATATACTGCTGGATTCTAATTAATTTTTTCGAAAATACATTTCAATTGCATTATTTTGAGACTAAAATATCTTGTTTTTTTACATTCTCATGTGTGCATTAAATTAACATTTCATCCTGAAAAGTAGAATTGTCATTATTATATGCAAACACATTATACATTCGAAAGTGTATTTCACCATTTTCATATAATATACTGCTGGATTCTAATTAATTTTTTCGAAAATACATTTCAATTGCATTATTTTGAGACTAAAATATCTTGTTTTTTTACATTCTCATGTGCATTAAATTAACATTTTATCCTGGAATGTAGAATTGTCATTAATATGCAAATATATTATACATTCAAAAGTGTATGTCACCATTTTAATATAATATCCTGCTGGATTCTAATTCATTTTTTCGAAAATACATTTCAATTGCATTATTTTGAGACTAAAATATATTGTTTTTTTACATTCTAATGTGCATTAAATTAACATTTCATCCTGGAATGTAGAATTGTCATTATTATATGCAAACACATTATACATTCGACAGTGTATTTCACCATTTTCATATAATATACTGCTGGATTCTAATTCATTTTTTCGAAAATACATTTCAATTGCATTATTTTGAGACTAAAATATCTTGTTTTTTTACATTCTAATGTGCATTAAATTAACATTTCATCCTGGAATGTAGAATTGTCATTATTATATGCAAATATTTTATACAATTAAAAGTGTATTTCACCATTTTCATATAATATACTGCTAGATTCTAATTCTTTTTTTCGAAAATGCATTTCAATTTCATTATCTTGAGACTATAATATATCGTATTTTTTTACATTCTAATGTGCATTAAATTAACATTTCATCCTGGAATATAGAATTGTCATTATTATATGCAAATACATTATACATTCGAAAGTGTATTTCACCATTTTAATATAATATCCTGCTGGATTCTAATTCATTTTTTCGAAAATACATTTCAATTTCATTATCTTGAGACTATAATATATCGTATTTTTTTACATACTAATGTGCATTAAATAACATTTTATCCTGGAATGTAGAATTGTCATTATTATATGCAAATACATTATAAATTCGAATGTGTATTTCACCATTTTCATATAATATCCTGCTGGATTCTAATTCATTTTTTCGAAAATGCATTTCAATTTCATTATCTTGAGAGTATAATATATCGTATTTTTTTACATACTAATGTGCTTTAAATTAACATTTAATCGTGGAATGTAGAATTGTCATTAATATGCAAATATATTATACATTCAAAAGTGTATTTCACCATTTTAATATAATATCCTGCTGGATTCTAATTCATTTTTTCGAAAATGCATTTCAATTTCATTATCTTGAGACTATAATAAATCGTATTTTTTTACATACTAATGTGCATTTAATAACATGTTATCCTGGAATGTAGAATTGTCATTATTATATGCAAATACATTATACATTCGAATGTGTATTTCACCATTTTAATATAATATCCTGCTGGATTCTAATTCATTTTTTCGAAAATGCATTTCAATTTCATTATCTTGAGACTATAATAAATCGTATTTTTTTACATACTAATGTGCATTAAATAACATTTTATCCTGGAATGTAGAATTGTCATTATTATATGCAAATACATTATACATTCGAATGTGTATTTCACCATTTTCATATAATATCCTGCTGGATTCCAATTCATTTTTTCGAAAATACATTTCAATTGCATTATTTTGAGACTAAAATATCTTGTTTTTTTACATTCTAATGTGC
Organism: Eupristina koningsbergeri; assembly: GCA_018907245.1. Classification (NCBI taxonomy): domain Eukaryota; kingdom Metazoa; phylum Arthropoda; class Insecta; order Hymenoptera; family Agaonidae; genus Eupristina; species Eupristina koningsbergeri. The sequence goes on from JACCHV010000222.1 coordinate 4,581, forward strand.
ATTAAATTAACATTTTATCCTGGAATATAGAATTGTCATTATTATATGCAAATATTTTATACAATTAAAAGTGTATTTCACCATTTTCATATAAAATACTGCTGGATTCGAATTCATTTTTTCGAAAATGCATTTCAATTTCATTATCTTGAGACTGTAAAATATCCTGTTTTTTTACATTCTAATGTGCATTAAATAACATTTTATCCTGGAATGTAGAATTGTCATTAATATGCAAATATATTATACATTCAAAAGTGTATGTCACCATTTTAATATAATATCCTGCTGGATTCTAATTCATTTTTTCGAAAATACATTTCAATTTCATTATCTTGAGACTATAATATATCGTATTTTTTTACATACTAATGTGCATTAATTAACATTTTATCCTAGAATGTAGAATTGTCATTAATATGCAATTATATTATACATTCAAAAGTGTATATCACCATTTTCATATAATATCCTGCTGGATTCTAATTCATCTTTTCGAAAATGCATTTCAATTGCATTATTTTAAGACTAAAATATCTAGTTTTTTTCATTCTAATGCGCATTAATTAACATTTTATCCTGCAATGTAGAATTGTCATTATTATATGCAAATACATTATACATTCGAAAGTGTATTTCCCCATTTTCATATAATATACTGCTGGATTCTAATTCATTTTTTCGAAAATACATTTCAATTGCATTATTGTGAGACTAAAAGATCTTGTTTTTTTACATTCTAATATGCATTAAATTAACATTTCATCCTGGAATGTAGAATTGTCATTATTATATGCAAACACATTATACATTCGAAAGTGTATTTCACCATTTTTATATAATATCGTGCTGGATTCTAAATCATCTTTTGAAACTGTATTTCCATTGCATTATTTTGAGACTGTAAAATATCCTATTTTTTTAAATTCTAATGTGCATTAAATTACCATTTCATCCTGGAATGTAGAATTGTCATTATTATATGGAAACACATTATACATTCGAAAGTGTATTTCACCATTTTCATATAATATACTGCTGGATTCTAATTCATTTTTTCGAAAATACATTTCAATTGCATTATTTTGAGACTAAAATATATCGTATTTTTACATTCTAATGTGCATTAAATTAACATTTCATCCTGGAATGTAGAATTGTCATTATTATATGCAAACACATTATACATTCGAAAGTGTATTTCACCATTTTCATATAATATACTGCTGGATTCTAATTCATTTTTTCGAAAATACATTTCAATTGCATTATTTTGAGACTAAAATATCTTGTTTTTTTACATACTAATGTGCATTAATTGACATTTTATCCTGGAATGTAGAATTGTCATTATTATATGCAAACACATTATACATTCGAAAGTGTATTTCACCATTTTCATATAATATCCTGCTGGATTCTAATTCATTTTTTCGAAAATACATTTCAATTTCATTATCTTGAGACTATAATATATCGTATTTTTTTACATACTAATGTGCATTAAATAACATTTTATCCTGGAATGTAGAATTGTCATTATTATAAGCAAATACATTATACATTCGAAAGTGTATTTCACCATTTTCATATAATATCCTGCTGGATTCCAATTCATTTTTTCGAAAATACATTTCAATTGCATTATTTTGAGACTAAAATATCTTGTTTTTTTACATTCTAATGTGCATTAAATTAACATTTTTATCCTGGAATGTAGAATTGTCATTATTATATGCAAATACATTATACATTCGAATGTGTATTTCACCATTTTCATATAATATCCTGCTGGATTCCAATTCATTTTTTCGAAAATACATTTCAATTGCATTATTTTGAGACTGTAAAATATCCTGTTTTTTTACATTCTAATGTGCATTAAATAACATTTTATCCTGGAATGTAGAATTGTCATTAATATGCAAATACATTTTACATTCGAAAGTGTATTTCACCATTTTCATATAATATACTGCTGGATTCTAATTCATTTTTTCGAAAATGCATTTCAATTTCATTATCTTGAGACTATAATATATCATATTTTTTTACATACTAATGTGCATTAATTTACATTTTATCCTGGAATGTAGAATTGTCATTATTATATGCAAACACATTATACATTCGAAAGTGTATTTCACCATTTTCATATAATATACTGCTGGATTCTAATTCATTTTTTCGAAAATACATTTCAATTGCATTATTTTGAGACTAAAATATCTTGTTTTTTTACATTCTAATGTGCATTAATTAACATTTTATCCTGGAATGTAGAATTGTCATTATTATATGCAAACACATTATACATTCGAAAGTGTATTTCACCATTTTCATATAATATCCTGCTGGATTCTAATTCATTTTTTCGAAAATACATTTCAATTGCATTATCTTGAGACTATAATATATCGTATTTTTTTACATACTAATGTGCATTAAATAACATTTTATCCTGGAATGTAGAATTGTCATTATTATATGCAAATACATTATACATTCGAATGTGTATTTCACCATTTTCATATAATATCCTGCTGGATTCTAATTCATTTTTTCGAAAATGCATTTCAATTTCATTATCTTGAGACTATAATAAATCGTATTTTTTTACATACTAATGTGCATTAAATAACATTTTATCCTGGAATGTAGAATTGTCATTATTATATGCAAATACATTATACATTCGAATGTGTATTTCACCATTTTCATATAATATCCTGCTGGATTCCAATTCATTTTTTCGAAAATACATTTCAATTGCATTATTTTGAGACTAAAATATCTTGTTTTTTTACATTCTAATGTGCATTAAATTAACATTTTATCCTGGAATATAGAATTGTCATTATTATATGCAAATATTTTATACAATTAAAAGTGTATTTCACCATTTTCATATAAAATACTGCTGGATTCGAATTCATTTTTTCGAAAATGCATTTCAATTTCATTATCTTGAGACTGTAAAATATCCTGTTTTTTTACATTCTAATGTGCATTAAATAACATTTTATCCTGGAATGTAGAATTGTCATTAATATGCAAATATATTATACATTCAAAAGTGTATGTCACCATTTTAATATAATATCCTGCTGGATTCTAATTCATTTTTTCGAAAATACATTTCAATTGCATTATTTTGAGACTAAAATATATTGTTTTTTTACATTCTAATGTGCATTAAATTAACATTTCATCCTGGAATGTAGAATTGTCATTATTATATGCAAATATTTTATACAATTAAAAGTGTATTTCACCATTTTCATATAATATACTGCTGGATTCTAATTCATTTTTCGAAAATGCATTTCAATTTCATTATCTTGAGACTATAATATATCGTATTTTTTTACATACTAATGTGCATTAAATTAACATTTCATCCTGGAATGTAGAATTGTCATTATTATATGCAAACACATTATACATTCGAAAGTGTATTTCACCATTTTCATATAATATACTGCTGGATTCTAATTAATTTTTTCGAAAATACATTTCAATTGCATTATTTTGAGACTATAATATCTTGTTTTTTTACATTCTCATGTGCATTAAATTAACATTTCATCCTGGAATGTAGAATTGTCATTATTATATGCAAATATTTTATACAATTAAAAGTGTATTTCACCATTTTCATATAATATACTGCTGGATTCTAATTCTTTTTTTCGAAAATGCATTTCAATTTCATTATCTTCAGACTATAATATATCGTATTTTTTTACATACTAATGTGCATTAAATAACATTTTATCCTGGAATGTAGAATTGTCATTAATATGCAAATATATTATACATTCAAAAGTGTATGTCACCATTTTATATAATATAATATCTTTAATATAATATATTATATTTTAATATAATATCCTGCTGGAATCTAATTCATTTTTTCGAAAATACATTTCAATTGCATTATTTTGAGACTAAAATATATTGTTTTTTTACATTCTAATGTGCATTAAATTAACATTTCATCCTTGAATGTAGAATTGTCATTATTATATGCAAATATTTTATACAATTAAAAGTGTATTTCACCATTTTCATATAATATACTGCTGGATTCTAATTCTTTTTTTCGAAAATGCATTTCAATTTCATTATCTTGAGACTATAATATATCGTATTTTTTTACATACTAATGTGCATTAAATTAACATTTCATCCTGGAATGTAGAATTGTCATTATTATATGCAAACACATTATACATTCGAAAGTGTATTTCACCATTTTCATATAATATACTGCTGGATTCTAATTAATTTTTTCGAAAATACATTTCAATTGCATTATTTTGAGACTAAAATATCTTGTTTTTTTACATTCTCATGTGCATTAAATTAACATTTCATCCTTGAAAGTAGAATTGTCATTATTATATGCAAATATTTTATACAATTAAAAGTGTATTTCACCATTTTCATATAATATACTGCTGGATTCTAATTCATTTTTTCGAAAATGCATTTCAATTTCATTATCTTGAGACTATAATATATCGTATTTTTTTATATACTAATGTGCATTAATTGACATTTTATCCTGGAATGTACAATTGTCATTATTATATGCAAACACATTATACATTCGAAAGTGCATATCACCATTTTCATATAATATACTGCTGGATTCTAATTCATTTTTTCGAAAATACATTTCAATTTCATTATTTTGAGAATAAAATATCTTGATTTTTTACATTCTAATGTGCATTAAATTAACATTTCATCCTGGAATGTAGAATTGTCATTATTATATGCAAACACATTATACATTCGAAAGTGTATTTCACCATTTTCATATAATATACTGCTGGATTCTAATTAATTTTTTCGAAAATACATTTCAATTGCATTATTTTGAGACTAAAATATCTTGTTTTTTTACATTCTCATGTGCATTAAATTAACATTTCATCCTGGAATGTAGAATTGTCATTATTATATGCAAATATTTTATACAATTAAAAGTGTATTTCACCATTTTCATATAATATACTGCTGGATTCTAATTCATTTTTTCGAAAATACATTTCAATTGCATTATTTTGAGACTAAAATATATTGTTTTTTTACATTCTAATGTGCATTAATTAACATTTTATCCTAGAATGTAGAATTGTCATTATTATATGCAAACACATTATACATTCGAAAGTGTATTTCACCATTTTCATATAATATACTGCTGGATTCTAATTCATTTTTTCGAAAATACATTTCAATTGCATTATTTTGAGACTAAAATATCTTGTTTTTTTACATTCTAATGTGCATTAAATTAACATTTCATCCTGGAATATAGAATTGTCATTATTATATGCAAACACATTATACATTCGAAAGTGTATTTCACCATTTTCATATAATATACTGCTGGATTCTAATTCATTTTTTCGAAAATACATTTCAATTTCATTATCTTGAGAGTATAATATATCGTATTTTTTTACATACTAATGTGCTTTAAATTAACATTTAATCGTGGAATGTAGAATTGTCATTATTATATGCAAATACATTATACATTCGAAAGTGTATTTCACCATTTTCATATAATATACTGCTGGATTCTAATTAATTTTTTCGAAAATACATTTCAATTGCATTATTTTGAGACTAAAATATCTTGTTTTTTTACATTCTCATGTGCATTAAATTAACATTTCATCCTGGAATGTAGAATTGTCATTATTATATGCAAACACATTATACATTCGAAAGTGTATTTCACCATTTTCATATAATATACTGCTGGATTCTAATTCATTTTTTCGAAAATGCATTTCAATTTCATTATCTTGAGACTGTAAAATATCCTGTTTTTTTACATTCTAATGTGCATTAAATAACATTTTATCCTGGAATGTAGAATTGTCATTAATATGCAAATATATTATACATTCAAAAGTGTATGTCACCATTTTAATATAATATCCTGCTGGATTCTAATTCATTTTTTCGAAAATACATTTCAATTTCATTATCTTGAGACTATAATATATCGTATTTTTTTACATACTAATGTGCATTAAATAACATTTTATCCTGGAATGTAGAATTGTCATTATTATATGCAAATACATTATAAATTCGAATGTGTATTTCACCATTTTCATATAATATCCTGCTGGATTCTAATTCATTTTTTCGAAAATGCATTTCAATTTCATTATCTTGAGAGTATAATATATCGTATTTTTTTACATACTAATGTGCTTTAAATTAACATTTAATCGTGGAATGTAGAATTGTCATTATTATATGCAAACACATTATACATTCGAAAGTGTATTTCACCATTTTCATATAATATACTGCTGGATTCTAATTCATTTTTTCGAAAATACATTTCAATTGCATTATTTTGAGAATAAAATATCTTGTTTTTTTACATACTAATGTGCATTAATTGACATTTTATCCTGGAATGTAGAATTGTCATTATTATATGCAAACACATTATACATTCGAAAGTGTATTTCACCATTTTCATATAATATCCTGCTGGATTCTAATTCATTTTTTCGAAAATACATTTCAATTTCATTATTTTGAGACTAAAATATCTTGTTTTTTTACATTCTTATGTGCATTAAATAACATTTTATCCTGGAATGTAGAATTGTCATTATTATATGCAAATACATTATACATTCGAATGTGTATTTCACCATTTTAATATAATATCCTGCTGGATTCTAATTCATTTTTTCGAAAATGCATTTCAATTTCATTATCTTGAGAGTATAATATATCGTATTTTTTTACATACTAATGTGCTTTAAATTAACATTTAATCGTGGAATGTAGAATTGTCATTAGATCAAATACATTATACATTCGAATGTGTATTTCACCATTTTAATATAATATCCTGCTGGATTCTAATTCATTTTTTCGAAAATGCATTTCAATTTCATTATCTTGAGAGTATAATATATCGTATTTTTTTACATACTAATGTGCTTTAAATTAACATTTAATCGTGGAATGTAGAATTGTCATTATTATATGCAAACACATTATACATTCGAAAGTGTATTTCACCATTTTCATATAATATACTGCTGGATTCTAATTCATTTTTTCGAAAATACATTTCAAATGCATTATTTTGAGACTAAAATATCTTGTTTTTTTACATACTAATGTGCATTAATTGACATTTTATCCTGGAATGTAGAATTGTCATTATTATATGCAAACACATTATACATTCGAAAGTGTATTTCACCATTTTCATATAATATCCTGCTGGATTCTAATTCATTTTTTCGAAAATACATTTCAATTTCATTATCTTGAGACTATAATATATCGTATTTTTTTACATACTAATGTGCATTAAATAACATTTTATCCTGGAATGTAGAATTGTCATTATTATAAGCAAATACATTATACATTCGAATGTGTATTTCACCATTTTCATATAATATCCTGCTGGATTCTAATTCATTTTTTCCAAAATGCATTTCAATTTCATTATCTTGAGAGTATAATATATCATATTTTTTTACATTCTAATGTGCATTAAATTAACATTTCATCCTGGAATGTAGAATTGTCATTATTATATGCAAACACATTATACATTCGAAAGTGTATTTCACCATTTTCATATAATATCCTGCTGGATTCTAATTCATCATTTAGAAAATACATTTCAATTGCATTATTTTGAGACTAAAATATCTTGTTTTTTTACATTCGAATGTGCATTAAATTAACATTTCATCCTGGAATGTAGAATTTTCATTATTATATGCAAATACATTATACATTCGAAAGTGTATTTCACCATTTTCATATAATATACTGCTGGATTCTAATTCATTTTTTCCAAAATACATTTCAATTGCATTATTTTGAGACTAAAATATCCTGTTTTTTTAAATTCTAATGTGCATTAAATTACCATTTCAACCTGGAATGTAGAATTGTCGTTATTATATGGCAATACATTATACATTCAAATGTGTATTTCACCATTTTCATATAATATCCTGCTGGATTCTAATTCATTTTTTCGAAAATGCATTTCAATTTCATTATCTTGAGACTGTAAAATATCCTGTTTTTTTACATTCTAATGTGCATTAAATAACATTTTATCCTGGAATGTAGAATTGTCATTAATATGCAAATACATTTTACATTCGAAAGTGTATTTCACCATTTTCATATAATATACTGCTGGATTCTAATTCATTTTTTCGAAAATGCATTTCAATTTCATTATCTTGAGACTATAATATATCATATTTTTTTACATACTAATGTGCATTAATTTACATTTTATCCTGGAATGTAGAATTGTCATTATTATATGCA
>JACCHV010000223.1:0-35445 GCA_018907245.1 Eupristina koningsbergeri
ATATTTCATTATTATGAGACTATATACTGTGTTTTTTGGTATTCTAATATGAATTAAATTTAGTCTTTATGTTGGAGAATCAGGATGTAATTATTATGAGCAATTTTATTAAGCACTCAAAAGTGCATTTTACTATGTTCATATAAGAAGCAGCTCTATTTAATTTCAAATCCTCGATAATGCATTTACAATTTCATCATTTTGAGACAATACACCTTGTTTTTTTTTAATTTAATATGTATTAAATTAAGCTTTTATGGTAAAATATCAAATTGTCATTATTATAAGCTGATTTATTATGCACTCACAACTGCAGTTTACTATTTACATATTTAAGCCTGCTGGTTTTTATTTCAAATCCTCGATAATGCATTTACATATTTCATTATTATGAGACTATATACTGTGTTTTTTGGTATTCTAATATGAATTAAATTTAGTCTTTATGTTGGAGAATCAGGTTGTAATTATTATAAGCAATTTTATTATGCACTCAAAAGTGCATTTTACTATGTTCATATAAGAAGCAGCTCGATTTAATTTCAAATCCTCGATAATGCATTTACAATTTCATCATTTTGAGACAATGTACTGTGTTTTGGTATACTAATATGAATTAAATTAGGATTTTATGTTAGAAAATCAAAATATCCATATTATAAACTGTTTTATTATGCACTCAAAAGTGCATTTTACTGTTTTCATATAAGAAGCAGCTGGATTTAATTTGAAATACTCGAAAATGCATTTACAAATTTCATTATTATGAGACTATATACTGTGTTTTGGTATTCTAATATGAATTAAATTAAGCATTTATGGTTAAATATCAAATTGTCATTATTATAAGCTGTTTTATTATGCACTCACAAGTGCAGTTTACTATGTACATATTTAAACCTCCTGGTTTTTATTTCAAATCCTCGATAATGCATTTACAAATTTCATTATTATGAGACTATATACAGTGTTTTGGTATTCTAATATGAATTAAATTTAGACTTTATGTTAGAGAATCAGATTGTCATTATTATAAGCAATTTTATTATGCACTCACAAGTGCAGTTTACTATTTACATATTTAAGCTGCTGGTTTTTATTTCAAATCATCGATAATGCATTTACAAATTTCATTATTATGAGACTATATACTGTGTTTTTTGTTATTTTAATATGTATTAAATTAAGCTTTTATGGTAAAATATTAAATTGTCATTATTATAAGCAATTTTATTATGGACTCACAAGTGCAGTTTACTATTTACATATTTAAGCCTGCTGGTTTTTATTTCAAATCATCGATAATGCATTTACAAATTTCATTATTATGAGACTATATACTGTATTTTTTGTTATTTTGATATGTATTAAATTAAGCATTTATGGTTAAATATCAAATTGTCATTATTATAAGCTGATTTATTATGCACTCACAACTGCAGTTTACTATTTACATATTTAAGCCTGCTGGTTTTTATTTCAAATCCTCGATAATGCTTTTACAAATTTCATTATTATGAGACTATATACTGTGTTTTTTGTTATTTTAATATGTATTAAATTAACCTTTTATTGTTAAATATTAAATTGTCATTATTATAAGCTGATTTATTATGCACTCACAAGTGCAGTTTACTATTTATATATTTAAGCCTGCTGGTTTTTTATTTCAAATCATCGATAATGCATTTACAAATTTCATTATTATGAGACTATATACTGTGTTTTTTTTATTTTAATATGTATTAAATTAAGCTTTTATGGTAAAATATCAAATTGTCATTATTATAAGCTGTTTTATTATGCACTCACAAGTGCAGTTTACTATTTACATATTTAAACCAGCTGGTTTTTATTTGAAAATCGCGATAATGCATTCCCAATATCATTATTTTGGGACTATATACTGTGTTTTTTGGTATTCTAATATGATTTAAATTAAGATTTTATCTTAGAAAATCAAAATATCTATATTATAAACTGTTTTATTATGCACTCACAATTGCAGTTTACTATTTACATATATAAGCCAGCTGGTATTTATTTCAAATCCTCGATAATGCATTTACAAATTTCATTATTGTTAGACTATATACTGTGTTTTTTGGTATTCTAATATGAATTAAATTTAGACTTTATGTTAGAGAATCAGATTGTCATTATTATAAGCAATTTTATTATGCACTCACAAGTGCAGTTTACAATTTACATATATAAGCCAGCTGGTATTTATTTCAAATCCTCGATAATGCATTTACATATTTCATTATTATGAGACTATATACTGTGTTTTTTGGTATTCTAATATGAATTAAATTTAGTCTTTATGTTGGAGAATCAGGTTGTAATTATTATAAGCAATTTTATTATGCACTCAAAAGTGCATTTTACTATGTTCATATAAGAAGCTGCTGGATTTTATTCAAAATTCTTGAAAATGCTTTTTCAATATCATTATTATGGGACTATATACTGTGTTTTTTGGTATTCTAATATGAATTAAATTTAGACTTTATGTTAGAGAATCAGATTGTCATTATTATAAGCAATTTTATTATGCACTCACAAGTGCAGTTTACTATTTACATTTTTAAGCCTGCTAGTTTTTATTTCAAATCATCGATAATGCATTTACAAATTTCATTATTATGAGACTATATACTGTGTTTTTTGTTATTTTAATATGTATTAAATTGAGCTTTTATGGTAAAATATCAAATTGTCATTATTATAAGCTGTTTTATTATGCACTAACAAGTGCAGTTTACTATGTACATACTTAAACCAGCTGGTTTTTATTTGAAAACCTCGATAATGCATTCCCAATATCATTATTTTGGGACTATATACTGTGTTTTTTGGTATTCTATTATGATTTAAATTAAGATTTTATGTTAGATAATCAAAATATCCATATTATAAACTGTTTTATTATGCACTCACAATTGCAGTTTACTATTTACATATATAAGCCAGCTGGTATTTATTTCAAATCCTCGATAATGCATTTACAAATTTCATTATTGTTAGACTATATACTGTGTTTTTTGGTATTCTAATATGAATTAAATTTAGACTTTATGTTGGAGAATCAGGTTGTAATTATTATAAGCAATTTTATTATGCACTCAAAAGTGCATTTTACTATGTTCATATAAGAAGCAGCTCGATTTAATTTCAAATCCTCGATAATGCATTTACAATTTCATCATTTTGAGACAATGTATGTGTTTTGGTATACTAATACGAAATAAAATTTAGTCTTCATGATAGAAAATAACATATTCATTATTATTAGCAATTTTATTATGCACTCAAAAGTGCATTTAACTATGTTCATATAAGAAGCTGCTGAATTTTATTCAAATTCTTGAAAATGCTTTTTCAATATCATTATTTTGATACAATATACTGTGTTTTTTGGTATTCTAATATGAATTAAATTAGGATTTTATGTTAGAAAATCAAAATATCCATATTATAAACTGTTTTATTATGCACTCAAAAGTGCATTTTACTGTTTTCATATAAGAAGCAGCTGGATTTAATTTGAAATACTCGAAAATGCATTTACAAATTTCATTATTATGAGACTATATACTGTGTTTTGGTATTCTAATATGAATTAAATTTAGACTTTATGTTAGAGAATCAGATTGTCATTATTATAAGCAATTTTATTATGCACTCACAAGTGCAGTTTACTATTTACATATTTAAGCCTGCTGGTTTTTATTTTAAATCATCGATAATGCATTTACAAATTTCATTATTATGAGACTATATACTGTGTTTTTTGTTATATTAATATGTATTAAATTAAGCTTTTATGGTAAAATATTAAATTGTCATTATTATAAGCTGTTTTATTATGCACTCACAAGTGCAGTTTACTATTTACATATTTAAGCCTGCTGGTTTTTATTTCAAATCCTCGATAATGCATTTACAATTTCATCATTTTGAGACAATACACCTTGTTTTTTGTTATTTTAATATGTATTAAATTAAGCTTTTATGGTCAAATATCAAATTGTCATTATTATAAGCTGTTTTATTATGCACTCACAAGTGCAGTTTACAATTTACATATATAAGCCAGCTGGTATTTATTTCAAATCCTCGATAATGCATTTACATATTTCACTATTATGAGACTATATACTGTGTTTTTTGGTAGTCTAATATGAATTAAATTAAGCTTTTATGGTAAAATATTAAATTGTCATTATTATAAGCTGTTTCATTATACACTCACAAGTGCAGTCTACTATGTACATATTTAAGCCTGCTGGTTTTAATTTGAAAACCTCGATAATGCATTCCCAATATCATTATTTTGGGACGATATACTGTGTTTTTTGGTATTCTAATATGATTTAAATTAAGATTTTATATTAGAAAATCAAAATATCCATATTATAAACTGTTTTATTATGCACTCAAAAGTGCATTTTACTGTTTTCATATAAGAAGCAGCTGGATTTAATTTGAAATACTCGAAAATGCATTTACAAATTTTATTATTATGATACTATATACTGTGTTTTTTGTTATTTTAATATGTATTAAATTAAGCATTTATGGTTAAATATCAAATTGTCATTATTATAAGCTGTTTTATTATGCACTCACAAGTGCAGTTTACTATGTACATATTTAAGCCTGCTGGTTTTAATTTCAAATCCTCCATAATGCATTTACAAATTTCATTATTGTTAGACTATATACTGTGTTTTGGTATTCTAATATGAATTAAATTTAGTCTTCATGATAGAAAATAACATATTCATTATTATTAGCAATTTTATTATGCACTCTAAAGTGCATTTTACTATGTTCATATAAGAAGCAGCTCGATTTAATTTCAAATCCTCGATAATCCATTTACAATTTCATCATTTTGAGACAATACACCTTGTTTTTTGTTATTTTAATATGTATTAAATTAAGCTTTTATGGTAAAATATTAAATTGTCATTATTATAAGCTGTTTTATTATGCACTCACAAGTGCAGTTTACTATTTACATATTTAAACCAGCTGGTTTTTATTTGAAAACCTCGATAATGCATTCCCAATATCATTATTTTGAGACAATACACCTTGTTTTTTGTTATTTTAATATGTATTAAATTAAGCTTTTATGGTAAAATATCAAATTGTCATTATTATAAACTGTTTTATTATGCACTCACAATTGTAGTTTACTATTTACATATATAAGCCAGCTGGTATTTATTTCAAATCATCGATAATGCATTTACAAATTTCATTATTATGAGACTATATACTGTGTTTTTTGTTATTTTAATATGTATTAAATTAAGCTTTTATGGTCAAATATCAAATTGTCATTATTATAAGTTGTTTTGTTATGCACTCACAAGTGCAGTTTACAATTTACATATATAAGCCAGCTGGTATTTATTTCAAATCCTCGATAATGCATTTACATATTTCATTATTATGAGACTATATACTGTGTTTTTTGGTATTCTAATATGAATTAGATTTAGTCTTTATGTTGGAGAATCAGGTTGTAATTATTATAAGCAATTTTATTATGCACTCAAAAGTGCATTTTACTATTTACATATTTAAGCCTACTGGTTTTTATTTCAAATCATCGATAATGCATTTACAAATTTCATTATTATGAGACTATATACTGTATTTTTTGTTATTTTGATATGTATTAAATTAAGCATTTATGGTTAAATATCAAATTGTCATTATTATAAGCAATTTTATTATGCACTCAAAAGTGCATTTTACTATTTACATATTTAAGCCTACTGGTTTTTATTTCAAATCGTCGATAATGCATTTACAAATTTCATTATTATGAGACTATATACTGTATTTTTTGATATTTTGATATGTATTAAATTAAGCATTTATGGTTAAATATCAAATTGTCATTATTATAAGCTGTTTTATTATGCACTCACAAGTGCAGTTTACTATGTACATATTTAAGCCTGCTGGTTTTAATTTCAAATCCTCGATAATGCATTTACAAATTTCTTTATTATGGGACTATATACTGTATTTTTTGGTATTCTAATATGAATTAAATTAGGATTTTATGTTAGAAAATCAAAATATCCATATTATAAACTGTTTTATTATGCACTCAAAAGTGCATTTTACTGTTTTCATATAAGAAGCAGCTGGATTTAATTTGAAATACTCGAAAATGCATTTACAAATTTTATTATTATGAGACTATATACTGTATTTTTTGTTATTTTAATATGTATTAAACTAAGCTTTTATGGATAAATATCAAATTGTCATTATTATAAGCTGTTTTATTATGCACTCACAAGTGCAGTTTACTATTTACATATTTAAGCCAGCTGGTTTTTATTTCAAATCCTCCATAATGCATTTACAAATTTCTTTATTATGGGACTATATACTGTATTTTTTGGTATTCTAATATGAATTAAATTAGGATTTTATGTTAGAAAATCAAAATATCCATATTATAAACTGTTTTATTATGCACTCAAAAGTGCATTTTACTGTTTTCATATAAGAAGCAGCTGGATTTAATTTGAAATACTCGAAAATGCATTTACAAATTTTATTATTATGAGACTATATACTGTATTTTTTGTTATTTTAATATGTATTAAACTAAGCTTTTATGGATAAATATCAAATTGTCATTATTATAAGCTGTTTTATTATGCACTCACAAGTGCAGTTTACTATTTACATATTTAAGCCTGCTGGTTTTAATTTCAAATCCTCCATAATGCATTTACAAATTTCATTATTGTTAGACTATATACTGTGTTTTTTGGTATTCTAATGTGAATTAAATTTAATCTTTATGTTGGAGAATCAGATTGTCATTATTATAAGCAATGTTATTATGCACTCAAAAGTGCATTTTACTATGTTCATATAAGAAGCTGCTGGATTTTATTCAAAATTCTTGAAAATGCTTTTTCAATATCATTATTATGGGACTATATACTGTGTTTTTTGGTATTCTAATATGAATGAAATTAGGATTTTATGTTAGAAAATCAAAATATCCATATTATAAACTGTTTTATTATGCACTCAAAAGTGCATTTTACTGTTTTCATATAAGAAGCAGCTGGATTTAATTTGAAATACTAGAAAATGCATTTACAAATTTTATTATTATGAGACTATATACTGTATTTTTTGTTATTTTAATATGTATTAAATTAAGGTTTTATGGATAAATATCAAATTGTCATTATTATAAGCTGTTTTATTATGCACTCACAAGTGCAGTTTACTATGTACATATTTAAGCCTGCTGGTTTTTATTTCAAATCCTCCATAATGCATTTACAAATTTCATTATTGTTAGACTATATACTGTGTTTTTTGGTATTCTAATGTGAATTAAATTTAATCTTTATGTTGGAGAATCAGATTGTCATTATTATAAGCAATGTTATTATGCACTCAAAAGTGCATTTTACTATGTCCATATAAGAAGCTGCTGAATTTTATTCAAATTCTTGAAAATGCTTTTTCAATATCATTATTTTGACACAATATACTTTGTTTTTTGTTATTTTAATATGTATTAAATTAAGCTTTTATGGTAAAATATTAAATTGTCATTATTATAAGCTGTTTTATTATGCACTCACAAGTGCAGTTTACTATTTACATATTTAAACCAGCTGGTTTTTATTTGAAAACCTCGATAATGCATTCCCAATATCATTATTTTGGGACTATATACTGTGTTTTTTGGTATTCTAATATGATTTAAATTAAGATTTTATGTTAGAAAATCAAAATATCTATATTATAAACTGTTTTATTATGCACTCACAATTGTAGTTTACTATTTACATGTATAAGCCAGCTGGTATTTATTTCAAATCCTCGATAATGCATTTAAATATTTCATTATTATGAGACTATATACTGTGTTTTTTGGTATTCTAATATGAATTAAATTTAGTCTTTATGTTGGAGAATCAGGTTGTAATTATTATAAACAATTTTATTATGCACTCAAAAGTGCATTTTACTATGTTCATATAAGAAGCAGCTCGATTTAATTTAAAATCCTCGATAATCCATTTACAATTTCATCATTTTGAGACAATACACCTTGTTTTTTGTTATTTTATTATGTATTAAATTAAGCTTTTATGGTAAAATATTAAATTGTCATTATTATAAGCTGTTTTATTATGCACTCACAAGTGCAGTTTACTATTTACATATTTAAGCCTGATGGTTTTTATTTCAAATCCTCGATAATGCATTTACAAATTTCATTATTATGAGATTATTTACTGTGTTTTTTGGTATATTAATATGTATTAAATTAAGCATTTATGGTTAAATATCAAATTGTCATTATTATAAGCTGTTTTATTATGCACTCACAAGTGCAGTTTACTATGTACATATTTAAACCTCCTGGTTTTTATTTCAAATCCTCGATAATGCATTTACAAATTTCATTATTATGAGACTATATACAGTGTTTTGGTATTCTAATATGAATTAAATTTAGACTTTATGTTAGAGAATCAGATTGTCATTATTATAAGCAATTTTATTATGCACTCACAAGTGCAGTTTACTATTTACATATTTAAGCCTGCTGGTTTTTATTTCAAATCATCGATAATGCATTTACAAATTTCATTATTATGAGACTATATACTGTGTTTTGGTATTCTAATATGAATTAAATTTAGTCTTCATGATAGGAAATAACATATTCATTATTATTTGCAATTTTATTATGCACTCAAAAGTGCATTTTACTATGTTCATATAAGAAGCAGCTCGATTTAATTTCAAATCATCGATAATGCATTTACAAATTTCATTATTATGAGACTATATACTGTATTTTTTGTTATTTTGATATGTATTAAATTAAGCATTTATGGTTAAATATCAAATTGTCATTATTATAAGCTGTTTTATTATGCACTCACAAGTGCAGCTTACTATGTACATATTTAAGCCTGCTGGTTTTAATTTCAATCCTCGATAATGCATTTACAAATTTCATTATTATGAGACTATATACTTTATTTTTTGTTATTTTAATATGTATTAAATTAAGCATTTATGGTAAAATATCAAATTGTCATTATTATAAGCTGTTTTATTATGCACTCACAAGTGCAGTTTACTATGTACATATTTAAGCCTGCTGGTTTTAATTTCAAATCCTCGATAATGCATTTACAAATTTCTTTATTATGGGACTATATACTGTATTTTTTGGTATTCTAATATGAATTAAATTAGGATTTTATGTTAGAAAATCAAAATATCCATATTATAAACTGTTTTATTATGCACTCAAAAGTGCATTTTACTGTTTTCATATAAGAAGTAGCTGGATTTAATTTGAAATACTCGAAAATGCATTTACAAATTTCATTATTATGAGACTATATACTGTGTTTTTTGTTATTTTAATATGTATTAAATTAAGCATTTATGGTTAAATATCAAATTGTCATTATTATAAGCTGTTTTATTATGCACTCACAAGTGCAGTTTACTATTTACATATTTAAGCCTGCTGGTTTTTATTTCAAATCCTCCATAATGCATTTACAAATTTCATTATTGTTAGACTATATACTGTGTTTTTTGGTATTCTAATGTGAATTAAATTTAATCTTTATGTTGGAGAATCAGATTGTCATTATTATAAGCAATGTTATTATGCACTCAAAAGTGCATTTTACTATGTTCATATAAGAAGCAGCTCGATTTAATTTAAAATCCTCGATAATCCATTTACAATTTCATCATTTTGAGACAATACACCTTGTTTTTTGTTATTTTATTATGTATTAAATTAAGCTTTTATGGTAAAATATTAAATTATCATAATTATAAGCTGTTTTATTATGCACTCACAAGTGCAGTTTACTATTTACATATTTAAGCCTGATGGTTTTTATTTCAAATCCTCGATAATGCATTTACAAATTTCATTATTATGAGACTATATTCTGTGTTTTTTGGTATATTAATATGTATTAAATTAAGCATTTATGGTTAAATATCAAATTGTCATTATTATAAGCTGTTTTATTATGCACTCACAAGTGCAGTTTACTATGTACATATTTAAACCTCCTGGTTTTTATTTCAAATCCTCGATAATGCATTTACAAATTTCATTATTATGAGACTATATACAGTGTTTTGGTATTCTAATATGAATTAAATTTAGACTTTATGTTAGAGAATCAGATTGTCATTATTATAAGCAATTTTATTATGCACTCACAAGTGCAGTTTACTATTTACATATTTAAGCCTGCTGGTTTTTATTTCAAATCATCGATAATGCATTTACAAATTTCATTATTATGAGACTATATACTGTGTTTTGGTATTCTAATATGAATTAAATTTAGTCTTCATGATAGGAAATAACATATTCATTATTATTTGCAATTTTATTATGCACTCAAAAGTGCATTTTACTATGTTCATATAAGAAGCAGCTCGATTTAATTTCAAATCCTCGATAATCCATTTCCAATTTCATCATTTTGAGACAATACACCTTGTTTTTTGTTATTTTAATATGTATTAAATTAAGCTTTTATGGTAAAATATTAAATTGTCATTATTATAAGCTGTTTCATTATACACTCACAAGTGCAGTCTACTATGTACATATTTAAGCCTGCTGGTTTTAATTTCAAATCCTCGATAATGCATTTACAAATTTCATTATTATGAGACTATATACTGTTTTTTTTGTTATTTTAATATGTATTAAATTAAGCATTTATGGTAAAATATCAAATTGTCATTATTATAAGCTGTTTTATTATGCACTCACAAGTGCAGTTTACTATGTACAAATTTAAGCCTGCTGGTTTTAATTTCAAATCCTCGATAATGCATTTACAAATTTCTTTATTATGGGACTATATACTGTATTTTTTGGTATTCTAATATGAATTAAATTAGGATTTTATGTTAGAAAATCAAAATATCCATATTATAAACTGTTTTATTATGCACTCAAAAGTGCATTTTACTGTTTTCATATAAGAAGTAGCTGGATTTAATTTGAAATACTCGAACATGCATTTACAAATTTCATTATTATGAGACTATATACTGTGTTTTTTGTTATTTTAATATGTATTAAATTAAGCATTTATGGTTAAATATCAAATTGTCATTATTATAAGCTGTTTTATTATGCACTCACAAGTGCAGTTTACTATGTACATATTTAAGCCTGCTGGTTTTTATTTCAAATCCTCCATAATGCATTTACAAATTTCATTATTGTTAGACTATATACTGTGTTTTTTGGTATTCTAATGTGAATTAAATTTAATCTTTATGTTGGAGAATCAGATTGTCATTATTATAAGCAATGTTATTATGCACTCAAAAGTGCATTTTACTATGTTCATATAAGAAGCTGCTGGATTTTATTCAAAATTCTTGAAAATGCTTTTTCAATATCATTATTATGGGACTATATACTGTGTTTTTTGGTATTCTAATATGAATGAAATTAGGATTTTATGTTAGAAAATCAAAATATCCATATTATAAACTGTTTTATTATGCACTCAAAAGTGCATTTTACTGTTTTCATATAAGAAGCAGCTGGATTTAATTTGAAATACTAGAAAATGCATTTACAAATTTTATTATTATGAGACTATATACTGTATTTTTTGTTATTTTAATATGTATTAAATTAAGGTTTTATGGATAAATATCTAATTGTCATTATTATAAGCTGTTTTATTATGCACTCACAAATGCAGTTTACTACTTACATATATAAGCCAGCTGGTTTTTATTTCAAAACCTCCATAATGCATTTACAAATTTCATTATTGTTAGACTATATACTGTGTTTTTTGGTATTCTAATGTGAATTAAATTTAATCTTTATGTTGGAGAATCAGATTGTCATTATTATAAGCAATGTTATTATGCACTCAAAAGTGCATTTTACTATGTTCATATAAGAAGCTGCTGAATTTTATTCAAATTCTTGAAAATGCTTCTCAATATCATTATTTTGACACAATATACTTTGTTTTTTGTTATTTTAATATGTATTAAATTAAGCTTTTATGGTAAAATATCAAATTGTCATTATTATAAGCTGTTTTATTATGCACTCACAAGTGCAGTTTACTATTTACATATTTAAACCAGCTGGTTTTTAATTGAAAACCTCGATAATGCATTTACAATTTCATCATTTTGAGACAATACACCTTGTTTTTTGTTATTTTAATATGTATTAAATTAAGCTTTTATGGTAAAATATTAAATTGTCATTATTATAAGCTGTTTTATTATGCACTCACAAGTGCAGTTTATTATTTACATATTTAGGCCTGCTGGTTTTAATTTCAAATCCTCGATAATGCATTTACAAATTTCATTATTATGAGACTATATACTGTGTTTTGGTATTCTAATATGAATTAAATTTAGTCTTCATGATAGAAAATAACATATTCATTATTATTAGCAATTTTATTATGCACTCAAAAGTGCATTTTACTATGTTCATATAAGAAGCAGCTCGATTTTATTCAAAATTCTTGAAAATGCTTTTTCAATATCATTATTATGGGACTATATATTGTGTTTTTTTGTATTCTAATATGAATTAAATTAGGATTTTATGTTAGAAAATCAAAATATCCATATTATAAACTGTTTTATTATGCACTCAAAAGTGCATTTTACTATTTTCATATAAGAAGCAGCTGGATTTAATTTGAAATACTCGAAAATGCATTTACAAATTTCATTATTATGAGACTATATACTGTGTTTTGGTATTCTAATATGAATTAAATTTAGACTTTATGTTAGAGAATCAGATTGTCATTATTATAAGCAATTTTATTATGCACTCACAAGTGCAGTTTACTATTTACATATTTAAGCCTGCTGGTTTTTATTTCAAATCATCGATAATGCATTTACAAATTTCATTATTATGAGACTATATACTGTATTTTTTGTTATTTTGATATGTATTAAATTAAGCTTTTATGGTAAAATATCAAATTGTCATTATTATAAGCTGTTTTATTATGCACTCACAAGTGCAGTTTACTATTTACATATTTAAGCCTGCTGGTTTTTATTTCAAATCCTCGATAATGCATTTACAAATTTCATTATTATGAGACTATATACTGTGTTTTTTGTTATTTTAATATGTATTAAATTAAGCTTTTATGGTAAAATATCAAATTGTCATTATTATAAGCTGTTTTATTATGCACTAACAAGTGCAGTTTACAATTTACATATATAAGCCAGCTGGTATTTATTTCAAATCCTCGATAATGCATTTACATATTTCATTATTATGAGACTATATACTGTGTTTTTTGGTATTCTATTATGATTTAAATTAAGATTTTATGTTAGATAATCAAAATATCCATATTATAAACTGTTTTATTATGCACTCAAAAGTGCATTTTACTGTTTTCATATAAGAAGCAGCTGGATTTAATTTGAAATACTCGAAAATGCAGTTACATTATCTTTATTTTGAGATATTATACTCTGTTTTTTTTATTTTAATATGTATTAAATTAAGTTTTTATGGTAAAATATTAAATTGTCATTATTATAAGCTGTTTTATTATGCACTCACAAGTGCAGTTTACTATTTACATATTTAAACCAGCTGGTTTTTATTTGAAAATCGCGATAATGCATTCCCAATATCATTATTTTGGGACTATATACTGTGTTTTTTGGTATTCTAATAAGATTTAAATTAAGATTTTATCTTAGAAAATCAAAATATCTATATTATAAACTGTTTTATTATGCACTCACAATTGCAGTTTACTATTTACATATATAAGCCAGCTGGTATTTATTTCAAATCCTCGATAATGCATTTACAAATTTCATTATTGTTAGACTATATACTGTGTTTTTTGGTATTCTAATATGAATTAAATTTAGACTTTATGTTAGAGAATCAGATTGTCATTATTATAAGCAATTTTATTATGCACTCACAAGTGCAGTTTACAATTTACATATATAAGCCAGCTGGTATTTATTTCAAATCCTCGATAATGCATTTACATATTTCATTATTATGAGACTATATACTGTGTTTTTTGGTATTCTAATATGAATTAAATTTAGTCTTTATGTTGGAGAATCAGGTTGTAATTATTATAAGCAATTTTATTATGCACTCAAAAGTGCATTTTACTATGTTCATATAAGAAGCTGCTGGATTTTATTCAAAATTCTTGAAAATGCTTTTTCAATATCATTATTATGGGACTATATACTGTGTTTTTTGGTATTCTAATATGAATTAAATTTAGACTTTATGTTAGAGAATCAGATTGTCATTATTATAAGCAATTTTATTATGCACTCACAAGTGCAGTTTACTATTTACATATTTAAGCCTGCTGGTTTTTATTTCAAATCATCGATAATGCATTTACAAATTTCATCATTTTGAGACAATACACCTTGTTTTTTGTTATTTTAATATGTATTAAATTAAGCTTTTATGGTAAAATATTAAATTGTCATTATTATAAGCTGATTTATTATGCACTCACAAGTGCAGTTTACTATTTATATATTTAAGCCTGCTGGTTTTTATTTCAAATCATCGATAATGCATTTACAAATTTCATTATTATGAGACTATATACTGTGTTTTTTGTTATTTTAATATGTATTAAATTGAGCTTTTATGGTAAAATATCAAATTGTCATTATTATAAGCTGTTTTATTATGCACTAACAAGTGCAGTTTACTATGTACATACTTAAACCAGCTGGTTTTTATTTGAAAACCTCGATAATGCATTCCCAATATCATTATTTTGGGACTATATACTGTGTTTTTTGGTATTCTATTATGATTTAAATTAAGATTTTATGTTAGATAATCAAAATATCCATATTATAAACTGTTTTATTATGCACTCACAATTGCAGTTTACTATTTACATATATAAGCCAGCTGGTATTTATTTCAAATCCTCGATAATGCATTTACAAATTTCATTATTGTTAGACTATATACTGTGTTTTTTGGTATTCTAATATGAATTAAATTTAGACTTTATGTTGGAGAATCAGGTTGTAATTATTATAAGCAATTTTATTATGCACTCAAAAGTGCATTTTACTATGTTCATATAAGAAGCAGCTCGATTTAATTTCAAATCCTCGATAATGCATTTACAATTTCATCATTTTGAGACAATGTATGTGTTTTGGTATACTAATACGAAATAAAATTTAGTCTTCATGATAGAAAATAACATATTCATTATTATTAGCAATTTTATTATGCACTCAAAAGTGCATTTAACTATGTTCATATAAGAAGCTGCTGAATTTTATTCAAATTCTTGAAAATGCTTTTTCAATATCATTATTTTGATACAATATACTGTGTTTTTTGGTATTCTAATATGAATTAAATTAGGATTTTATGTTAGAAAATCAAAATATCCATATTATAAACTGTTTTATTATGCACTCAAAAGTGCATTTTACTGTTTTCATATAAGAAGCAGCTGGATTTAATTTGAAATACTCGAAAATGCATTTACAAATTTCATTATTATGAGACTATATACTGTGTTTTGGTATTCTAATATGAATTAAATTTAGACTTTATGTTAGAGAATCAGATTGTCATTATTATAAGCAATTTTATTATGCACTCACAAGTGCAGTTTACTATTTACATATTTAAGCCTGCTGGTTTTTATTTTAAATCATCGATAATGCATTTACAAATTTCATTATTATGAGACTATATACTGTGTTTTTTGTTATATTAATATGTATTAAATTAAGCTTTTATGGTAAAATATTAAATTGTCATTATTATAAGCTGTTTTATTATGCACTCACAAGTGCAGTTTACTATTTACATATTTAAGCCTGCTGGTTTTTATTTCAAATCCTCGATAATGCATTTACAATTTCATCATTTTGAGACAATACACCTTGTTTTTTGTTATTTTAATATGTATTAAATTAAGCTTTTATGGTCAAATATCAAATTGTCATTATTATAAGCTGTTTTATTATGCACTCACAAGTGCAGTTTACAATTTACATATATAAGCCAGCTGGTATTTATTTCAAATCCTCGATAATGCATTTACATATTTCACTATTATGAGACTATATACTGTGTTTTTTGGTAGTCTAATATGAATTAAATTAAGCTTTTATGGTAAAATATTAAATTGTCATTATTATAAGCTGTTTCATTATACACTCACAAGTGCAGTCTACTATGTACATATTTAAGCCTGCTGGTTTTAATTTGAAAACCTCGATAATGCATTCCCAATATCATTATTTTGGGACGATATACTGTGTTTTTTGGTATTCTAATATGATTTAAATTAAGATTTTATATTAGAAAATCAAAATATCCATATTATAAACTGTTTTATTATGCACTCAAAAGTGCATTTTACTGTTTTCATATAAGAAGCAGCTGGATTTAATTTGAAATACTCGAAAATGCATTTACAAATTTTATTATTATGATACTATATACTGTGTTTTTTGTTATTTTAATATGTATTAAATTAAGCATTTATGGTTAAATATCAAATTGTCATTATTATAAGCTGTTTTATTATGCACTCACAAGTGCAGTTTACTATGTACATATTTAAGCCTGCTGGTTTTAATTTCAAATCCTCCATAATGCATTTACAAATTTCATTATTGTTAGACTATATACTGTGTTTTGGTATTCTAATATGAATTAAATTTAGTCTTCATGATAGAAAATAACATATTCATTATTATTAGCAATTTTATTATGCACTCAAAAGTGCATTTTACTATGTTCATATAAGAAGCTGCTGGATTTTATTCAAAATTCTTGAAAATGCTTTTTCAATATCATTATTATGGGACTATATACTGTGTTTTTTGGTATTCTAATATGAATTAAATTAGGATTTTATGTTAGAATATCAAAATATCCATATTATAAACTGTTTTATTATGCACTCAAACGTGCATTTTACTGTTTTCATATAAGAAGCAGCTCGATTTAATTTCAAATCCTCGATAATCCATTTACAATTTCATCATTTTGAGACAATACACCTTGTTTTTTGTTATTTTAATATGTATTAAATTAAGCTTTTATGGTAAAATAATAAATTGTCATTATTATAAGCTGTTTTATTATGCACTCACAAGTGCAGTTTACTATTTACATATTTAAGCCTGCTGGTTTTTATTTCAAATCCTCGATAATGCATTTACAAATTTCATTATTATGAGACTATATACTGTGTTTTGGTATTCTAATATGAATTAAAATTAGTCTTCATGATAGAAAATAACATATTCATTATTATTAGCAATTTTATTATGCACTCAAAAGTGCATTTTACTATGTTCATATAAGAAGGAGCTCGATTTTATTCAAAATTCTTGAAAATGCTTTTTCAATATCATTATTATGGGACTATATACTGTGTTTTTTGGTATTCTAATATGAATTAAATTAGGATTTTATGTTAGAAAATCAACATATCCATATTATAAACTGTTTTATTATGCACTCAAAAGTGCATTTTACTGTCTTCATATAAGAAGCAGCTGGATTTAATTTGAAATACTCGAAAATCCATTTACAAATTTCATTATTATGAGACTATATATGTGTTTTGGTATTCTAATATGAATTAAATTTAGACTTTATGTTAGAGAATCAGATTTTCATTATTATAAGCAATTTTATTATGCACTCACAAGTGCAGTTTACTATTTACATATTTAAGCCTGCTGGTTTTAATTTCAATCCTCGATAATGCATTTACAAATTTCATTATTATGAGACTATATACTTTATTTTTTGTTATTTTAATATGTATTAAATTAAGCATTTATGGTAAAATATCAAATTGTCATTATTATAAGCTGTTTTATTATGCACTCACAAGTGCAGTTTACTATTTACATATTTAAGCCTGCTGGTTTTAATTTCAAATCCTCGATAATGCATTTACAAATTTCATTATTATGAGACTATATACTGTGTTTTGGTATTCTAATATGAATTAAAATTAGTCTTCATGATAGAAAATAACATATTCATTATTATTAGCAATTTTATTATGCACTCAAAAGTGCATTTTACTATGTTCATATAAGAAGGAGCTCGATTTTATTCAAAATTCTTGAAAATGCTTTTTCAATATCATTATTATGGGACTATATACTGTGTTTTTTGGTATTCTAATATGAATTAAATTAGGATTTTATGTTAGAAAATGGAAATATCCATATTATAAACTGTTTTATTATGCACTCAAAAGTGCATTTTACTATGTTCATATAAGAAGCAGCTCGATTTAATTTCAAATCCTCGATAATCCATTTTCAATTTCATCATTTTGAGACAATACACCTTGTTTTTTGTTATTTTAATATGTATTAAATTAAGCTTTTATGGTAAAATATTAAATTGTCATTATTATAAGCTGTTTTATTATGCACTCACAAGTGCAGTTTACTATTTACATATTTAAGCCTGCTGGTTTTTATTTCAAATCCTCGATAATGCATTTACAATTTCATCATTTTGAGACAATACACCTTGTTTTTTGTTATTTTAATATGTATTAAATTAAGCTTTTATGGTAAAATATCAAATTGTCATTATTATAAGCTGTTTTATTATGCACTAACAAGTGCAGTTTACAATTTACATATATAAGCCAGCTGGTATTTATTTCAAATCCTCGATAATGCATTTACATATTTCATTATTATGAGACTATATACTGTGTTTTTTGGTATTCTATTATGATTTAAATTAAGATTTTATGTTAGATAATCAAAATATCCATATTATAAACTGTTTTATTATGCACTCAAAAGTGCATTTTACTGTTTTCATATAAGAAGCAGCTGGATTTAATTTGAAATACTCGAAAATGCAGTTACATTATCTTTATTTTGAGATATTATACTCTGTTTTTTTTATTTTAATATGTATTAAATTAAGTTTTTATGGTAAAATATTAAATTGTCATTATTATAAGCTGTTTTATTATGCACTCACAAGTGCAGTTTACTATTTACATATTTAAACCAGCTGGTTTTTATTTGAAAATCGCGATAATGCATTCCCAATATCATTATTTTGGGACTATATACTGTGTTTTTTGGTATTCTAATAAGATTTAAATTAAGATTTTATCTTAGAAAATCAAAATATCTATATTATAAACTGTTTTATTATGCACTCACAATTGCAGTTTACTATTTACATATATAAGCCAGCTGGTATTTATTTCAAATCCTCGATAATGCATTTACAAATTTCATTATTGTTAGACTATATACTGTGTTTTTTGGTATTCTAATATGAATTAAATTTAGACTTTATGTTAGAGAATCAGATTGTCATTATTATAAGCAATTTTATTATGCACTCACAAGTGCAGTTTACAATTTACATATATAAGCCAGCTGGTATTTATTTCAAATCCTCGATAATGCATTTACATATTTCATTATTATGAGACTATATACTGTGTTTTTTGGTATTCTAATATGAATTAAATTTAGTCTTTATGTTGGAGAATCAGGTTGTAATTATTATAAGCAATTTTATTATGCACTCAAAAGTGCATTTTACTATTAACATATTTAAGCCTGCTGGTTTTTATTTCAAATCCTCGATAATGCATTTACAAATTTCATTATTATTAGACTATATACTGTGTTTTTTGGTATTCTAATATGATTTAAATTAAGATTTTATGTTAGAAAATAACATATTCATTATTATTAGCAATTTTATTATGCACTCAAAAGTGCATTTTACTATGTTCATATAAGAAGCTGCTGGATTTTATTCAAAATTCTTGAAAATGCTTTTTCAATATCATTATTTTGAGACAATATACTTTGTTTTTTGTTATTTTAATATGTATTAAATTAAGCTTTGATGGTAAAATATCAAATTGTCATTATTATTAGCTGATTTATTATGCACTCACAAGTGCAGTTTACTATTTACATATTTAAGCCTGCTGGTTTTTATTTCAAATCCTCGATAATGCATTTACAAATTTCATTATTATGAGGCTATATACTGTGTTTTTTGGTATTCTCATATGAATTAAATTTAGTCTTCATGTTAGAAAATAACATATTCATTATTATTAGAAATTTTATTATGCACTCAAAAGTGCATTTTACTATGTTCATATAAGAACCTGTAGATTTTATTCAAAATTCTTGAAAATGCTTTTTCAATATCATTATTTTGAGACAATATACTTTGTTTTTCGTTATTTTAATATGTATTAAATTAAGCTTTTATGGTAAAATATTAAATTGTCATTATTATAAGCTATTTTATTATGCACTCACAAGTGCAGTTTACTATTTACATATTTAAACCAGCTGATTTTTATTTGAAAACCTCGATAATGCATCCCCAATATCATTATTTTGGGACTATATACTGTGTTTTTTGGTATTCTCATATGAATTAAATTTAGTCTTCATGTTAGAAAATAACATATTCATTATTATTAGCAATTTTATTATGCACTCAAAAGTGCATTTTACTATGTTCATATAAGAAGCTGCTGGATTTTATTCAAAATTCTTGAAAATGCTTTTTCAATATCATTATTTTGACACAATATACTTTGTTTTTTGTTATTTTAATATTTATTAAATTAAGCTTTTATCGTAAAATATCAAATTATTATTATTATAAGCTGTTTTATTATGCACTCACAAGTGCAGTTTACTATTAACATATTTAAGACTGCTGGTTTTTATTTCAAATCCTCGATAATCCATTTACAAATTTCATTATTATGAGACTATATACTGTGTTTTTTGGTATTCTAATATGATTTAAATTAAGATTTTATGTTAGAAAATAACATATTCATTATTATTAGCAATTTTATTATGCACTCAAAAGTGCATTTTACTATGTTCATATAAGAAGCGGCTGGATTTTATTCCAAATTCAAGAAAATGCTTTTTCAATATCATTATTTTGACACAATATATTTTGTTTTTTGTTATTTTAATATGTATTAAATTAAGCTTTGATGGTAAAATATCAAATTGTCATTATTATAAGCTGTTTTATTATGCACTCACAAGTGCAGTTTACTATTTACATATTTAAACCACCTGGTTTTTATTTGAAAACCTCGATAATGCATTCCCAATATCATTATTTTGGGACTATATACTGTGTTTTTTGCTATTATAATATGAATTAAATTTATTCTTTATGTTGGAGAATCAGATTGTAATTATTATAAGCAATTTTATTATGCACTCAAAAGTGCATTTTACTATGTTCTTATAAGAAGCTGCTGGATTTTATTCCAAATTCAAGAAAATGCTTTGTCAATATCATTATTTTGACACAATATACTTTGTTTTTTGTTATTTTAATATGTATTAAATTAAGCTTTGATGGTAAAATATCAAATTGTCATTATTATAAGCTGTTTTATTATGCACTCACAAGTGCAGTTTACTATTTACATATTCAAACCTGCTGGTATTTATTTCAAATCCTCGATAATGCATTTACAAATTTCATTATTATGAGACTATATACTGTGTTTTTTGGTATTCTAATATGATTTAAATTAAGATTGTATGTTAGAAAATAACATATTCATTATTATAAGCAATTTTCTTATGCATTCAATAGTGCATTTAACTATGTTCATATAAGAAGCTGCTGAATTTTATTCAAATCCTCGATAATGCATTTACAATTTCATCATTTTGAGACAATACACCTTGTTTTTTGTTAATTTAATATGTATTAAATTAAGCTTTTATGGTTAAATATCAAATTATTATTATTATAAGCTGTTTTATTATGCACTCACAAGTGCAGTTTACTATTTACATATATAAGCCAGCTGGTATTTATTTCAAATCCTCGATAATGCATTTATAAATTTCATTATTGTTAGACTATATACTGTGTTTTTTGGTATTCTAATATGAATTAAATTTAATCTTTATGCTGGAGAATCAGATTGTCATTATTATTAGCAATTTTATTATGCATTCAAAAGTGCATTTTACTATGTTCATATAAGAAGCTGCTGAATTTTATTCAAATTCTTGAAAATGCTTTTTCAATATCATTATTTTGACACAATATACTTTGTTTTTTGTTATTTTAATATGTATTAAATTAAGCTTTGATGGTAAAATATCAAATTGTCATTATTATAAGCTGTTTTATTATGCACTCACAAGTGCAGTTTACTATTTACTTATTTAAACCACCTGGTATTTATTTCAAATCCTCGATAATGCATTTACAAATTTCATTATTGTTAGACTATATACTGTATTTTTTGGTATTCTAATATCAATTAAATTTAGTCTTTATGTTGGAGAATCAGATTGTAATTGTTATAAGCAATTTTATTATGAACTCAAAAGTGCATTTTACTATGTTCATATAAGAAGCTGCTGGATTTTATTCCAAATTCAAGAAAATGCTTTTTCAATATCATTATTTTGACACAATATACTTTGTTTTTTGTTATTTTAATATGTATTAAATTAAGCTTTGATGGTAAAATATCAAATTGTCATTATTATAAGCTGTTTTATTATGCACTCACAAGTGCAGTTTACTATTTACATATATAAGCCAGCTGGTATTTATTTCAAGTCTTCGATAGTGCATTTATAAATTTCATTATTGTTAGACTATATACTGTGTTTTTTGGTATTCTAATATGAATTAAATTTAGTCTTTATGTTGGAGAATCAGATTGTAATTATTATAAGCAATTTTATTATGCACTCAAAAGTGCATTTTACTATGTTCATATAAGAAGCTGCTGAATTTTATTCAAATTCTTGAATATGCTTTTTCAATATCATTATTTTGACACAATATACTTTGTTTTTTGTGATTTTAATATGTATTAAATTAAGCTTTTATGGTAAAATATCAAATTGTCATTATTAATAGCTGTTTTATTATGCACTCACAAGTGCAGTTTACTATTTACATATATAAGCCAGCTGGTATTTATTTCAAGTCTTCGATAGTGCATTTATAAATTTCATTATTGTTAGACTATATACTGTGTTTTTTGGTATTCTAATATGAATTAAATTTAGTCTTTATGTTGGAGAATCAGATTGTAATTATTATAAGCTGTTTTATTATGCACTCACAAGTGCAGTTTACTATTTTCATATTTAAACCACCTGGTTTTTATTTGAAAACCTCGATAATGCATTTACAAATTTCATTATTGTTAGACTATATACTGTTTTTTTTCGTATTCTAATATGAATTAAATTTAGTCTTTATGTTGGAGAATCAGATTGTAATTATTATAAGCAATTTAATTATGCACTCAAAAGTGCATTTTACTATGTTCATATAAGAAGCTGCTGAATTTTATTCAAATTCTTGAAAATGCTTTTTCAATATCATTATTTTGACACAATATACTTTGTTTTTTGTTATTTTAATATGTATTAAATTAAGCTTTTATGGTAAAATATCAAATTGTCATTATTATAGCTGTTTTATTATGCACTCACAAGTGCAGTTTACTATTTACATATTTAAACCAGCTGGTTTTTATTTCAAATCCTCGATAATGCATTTACAAATTTCATTATTGTTAGACTATATACTGTATTTTTTGGTATTCTAATATCAATTAAATTTAGTCTTTATGTTGGAGAATCAGATTGTAATTGTTATAAGCAATTTTATTATGAACTCAAAAGTGCATTTTACTATGTTCATATAAGAAGCTGCTGGATTTTATTCCAAATTCAAGAAAATGCTTTGTCAATATCATTATTTTGACACAATATACTTTGTTTTTTGTTATTTTAATATGTATTAAATTAAGCTTTGATGGTAAAATATCAAATTGTCATTATTATAAGCTGTTTTATTATGCACTCACAAGTGCAGTTTACTATTTACATATTTAAACCACCTGGTTTTTATTTGAAAACCTCGATAATGCATTTACAAATTTCATTATTGTTAGACTATATACTGTTTTTTTTCGTATTCTAATATGAATTAAATTTAGTCTTTATGTTGGAGAATCAGATTGTAATTATTATAAGCAATTTTATTATGCACTCAAAAGTGCATTTTACTATGTTCATATAAGAAGCTGCTGAATTTTATTCAAATTCTTGAATATGCTTTTTCAATATCATTATTTTGACACAATATACTTTGTTTTTTGGTGATTTTAATATGTATTAAATTAAGCTTTTATGGTAAAATATCAAATTATCATTATTATAAGCAATTTTATTATGCACTCAAAACTGCATTTTACTATTAACATATTTAAGCCTGCTGGTTTTATTTCAAATCCTCGATAATGCATTTACAAATTTCATTATTATGAGACTATATACTGTGTTTTTTGGTATTCTAATATGATTTAAATTAAGATTTTATGTTAGAAAATAACATATTCATTATTATTAGCAATTTTATTATGCACTCAAAAGTGCATTTTACTATTTTCATATAAGAAGCTGCTGAATTTTATTCAAATTCTTGAAAATGCTTTTTCAATATCATTATTTTGACACAATATACTTTGTTTTTTGTTATTTTAATATGTATTAAATTAGGCTTTTATGGTAAAATATCAAATTGTCATTATTGTAAGCTGTTTTATTATGCACTCACAAGTGCAGTTTACTATTTACATATTTAAACCAGCTGGTTTTTATTTGAAAACCTCGATAATGCATTTACAAAATTTCATTATTATGAGACTATATACTGTGTTTTTCGTATTCTAATAACAATTAAATTTAGTCTTTATGTTGGAGAATCAGATTGTCATTATTATTAGCAATTTTATCATGCATTCAAAAGTGCATTTTACTATGTTCATATAAGAAGCTGATGAATTTTATTCAAATTCTTGAAAATGCTTTTTCAATATCATTATTTTGACACAATATACTTTGTTTTTTGTTATTTTAATATGTATTAAATTAGGCTTTTATGGTAAAATATCAAATTGTCATTATTGTAAGCTGTTTTATTATGCACTCACAAGTGCAGTTTGCTATTTACATATTTAAGCCTGCTGGTTTTATTTGAAAACCTCGATAATGCATTTACAAAATTTCATTATTATGAGACTATATACTGTGTTTTTTGGTATTCTAATATGAATTAAATTTAGTCTTTATGTTGGAGAATCAGATTGTAATTATTATAAGCAATTTTATTATGCACTCAAAAGTGCATTTTACTATGTTCATATAAGAAGCTGCTGAATTTTATTAAAATTCTTGAAAATGCTTTTTCAATATCATTATTTTGACAAAATATACTTTGTTTTTTGTTATTTTAATATGTATTAAATTAGGCTTTTATGGTAAAATATCAAATTGTCATTATTGTAAGCTGTTTTATTATGCACTCACAAGTGCAGTTTACTATTTACATGTTTAAACCAGCTGGTTTTTATTTGAAAACCTCGATAATGCATTTACAAAATTTCATTATTATGAGACTATATACTGTGTTTTTTGGTATTCTAATATCAATTAAATTTAGTCTTTATGTTGGAGAATCAGATTGTCATTATTATTAGCAATTTTATCATGCATTCAAAAGTGCATTTTACTATGTTCATATAAGAAGCTGCTGAATTTTATTCAAATTCTTGAAAATGCTTTTTCAATATCATTATTTTGACACAATATACTTTGTTTTTTGTTATTTTAATATGGATTAAATTAAGCTTTTATGGTAAAATATCAAATTGTCATTATTATAAGCTGTTTTATTATGCACTCACAAGTGCAGTTTACTATTTACATATTTAAACCATCTGTTTTTTATTTGAAAACCTCGATAATGCATTCCCAATATCATTATTTTGGGACTATATAAAGTGTTTTTTGGTATTCTAATATGAATTAAATTTAGTCTTTATGTTGGAGAATCAGATTATAATTATTATAAGCAATTTTATTATGCACTCAAAAGTGCATTTTACTATGTTCATATAAGAAGCTGCTGAATTTTATTCAAAATTCTTGAAAATGCTTTTTCAATATCATTATTTTGACACAATATACTTTGTTTTTTGTTATTTTAATATGTATTAAATTAGGCTTTTATGGTAAAATATCAAATTGTCATTATTGTAAGCTGTTTTATTATGCACTCACAAGTGCAGTTTACTATTTACATATTTAAACCAGCTGGTTTTTATTTGAAAACCTCGATAATGCATTTACAAAATTTCATTATTATGAGACTATATACTGTGTTTTTTGGTATTCTAATATCAATTAAATTTAGTCTTTATGTTGGAGAATCAGATTGTAATTATTATAAGCAATTTTATTATGCACTTAAAAGTGCATTTTACTATGTTCATATAAGAAGCTGCTGAATTTTATTCATAAATCTTGAAAATGCTTTTTCAATATCATTATTTTGACACAATATACTATGTTTTTTGTTATTTTAATATGGATTAAATTAAGCTTTTATGGTAAAATATCAAATTGTCATTATTATAAGATGTTTTATTATGCACTCACAAGTGCAGTTTACTATTTACATATTTAAACCATCTGGTTTTTATTTGAAAACCTCGATAATGCATTCCCAATATCATTATTATGGGACTATATAAAGTGTTTTTTGGTATTCTTATATGAATTAAATTTAGTCTTTATGTTGGAGAATCAGATTGTAATTATTATAAGCAATTTTATTATGCACTCAAAAGTGCATTTTACTATGTTCATATAAGAAGCTGCTGAATTTTATTCAAATTCTTGAAAATGCTTTTTCAATATCATTATTTTGACACAATATACATTGTTTTTTGTTATTTTAATATGTATTAAATTAGGCTTTTATGGTAAAATATCAAATTGTCATTATTGTAAGCTGTTTTATTATGCACTCACAAGTGCAGTTTACTATTTACATATTTAAACCAGCTGGTTTTTATTTGAAAACCTCGATAATGCATTTACAAAATTTCATTATTATGAGACTATATACTGTGTTTTTTGGTATTCTAATATCAATTAAATTTAGTCTTTATGTTGGAGAATCAGATTGTCATTATTATAAGCAATTTTATTATGCACTCAAAAGTGCATTTTACTATGTTCATATAAGAAGCTGCTGAATTTTATTCATAATTCTTGAAAATGCTTTTTCAATATCATTATTTTGACACAATATACTTTGTTTTTTGTTATTTTAATATGCATTAAATTAAGCTTTTATGGTAAAATATCAAATTGTCATTATTATAAGCTGTTTTATTATGCACTCAAAACTGCATTTTACTATTAACATATTTAAGCCTGCTGGTTTTTATTTCAAATCCTCGATAATGCATTTACAAATTTCATTATTATTAGACTATATACTGTGTTTTTTGGTATTCTAATATGAATTAAATTTATTTTCATGTTAGAAAATAACATATTCATTATTATTAGCAATTTTATTATGCACTCAAAAGTGCATTTTACTATGTTCATATAAGAAGCTGCTGGATTTTATTCAAAATTCTTGAAAATGCTTTTTCAATATCATTATTTTGAGACAATATACTTTGTTTTTTGTTATTTTAATATGTATTAAATTAAGCTTTGAAGGTAAAATATCAAATTGTCATTATTGTAAGCTGTTTTATTATGCACTCACAAGTGCAGTTTACTATTAACATATTTAAGCCTGCTGGTTTTTATTTCAAATCCTCGATAATGCATTTACAAATTTCATTAATGTTAGACTATATACTGTGTTTTTTGGTATTCTAATATGCATTAAATTTAATCTTTATGTTCGAGAATCAGATGGTCATTATTATAAGCAATTTTATTATGCATTCAATAGTGCATTTTACTATGTTCATATAAGAAGCTGCTGGATTTTATTCCAAATTCAAGAAAATGCTTTTTCAATATCATTATTTTGAGACAATATACTTTGTTTTTTGTTATTTTAATATGTATTAAATTAAGCTTTTATGGTAAAATATCAAATTGTCGTTATTGTAAGCTGTTTTATTATGCACTCACAAGTGCAGTTTACTATTTACATATTTAAACCATCTGGTTTTTATTTGAAAACCTCGATAATGCATTTACAAAATTTCATTATTATGAGACTATATACTGTGTTTTTTGGTATTCTAATATCAATTAAATTTAGTCTTTATGTTGGAGAATCAGATTGTAATTATTATAAGCAATTTTATTATGCACTCAAAAGTGCATTTTACTATGTTCATATAAGAAGCTGCTGAATTTTATTCAAAATTCTTGAAAATGCTTTTTCAATATCATTATTTTGACACAATATACTATGTTTTTTGTTATTTTAATATGCATTAAATCAAGATTTTATGTTAGAAAATCAAATTATCATTATTATAAGCAATTTTATTATGCACTCAAAACTGCATTTTACTATTAACATATTTAAACCGCCTGGTTTTTATTTGAAAACCTCGATAATGCATTTACAATTTCATTATTGTTAGACTATATACTGTTTTTTTTCGTATTCTAATATGAATTAAATTTAGTCTTTATGTTGAAGAATCAGATTGTAATTATTATAAGCATTTTTATTATGCACTCAAAAGTGCATTTTACTATTTTCATATAAGAAGCTGCTGGATTTTATTCAAAATTCTTGAAAATGCTTTTTCAATATCATTATTTTGACACAATATACTTTGTTTTTTGTTATTTTAATATGTATTAAATTAGGCTTTTATGGTAAAATATCAAATTGTCATTATTGTAAGCTGTTTTATTATGCACTCACAAGTGCAGTTTACTATTTACATATTTAAACCAGCTGGTTATTATTTGAAAACCTCGATAATGCATTTACAAAATTTCATTATTATGAGACTATATACTGTGTTTTTTGGTATTCTAATATCAATTAAATTTAGTCTTTATGTTGGAGAATCAGATTGTAATTATTATAAGCAATTTTATTCTGCACTCAAAAGTGCATTTTACTATGTTCATATAAGAAGCTGCTGAATTTCATTCATAATTCTTGAAAATGCTTTTTCAATATCATTATTTTGACACAATATACTATGTTTTTTGTTATTTTAATATGCATTAAATCAAGATTTTATGTTAGAAAATCAAATTATCATTATTATAAGCAATTTTATTATGCACTCAAAACTGCATTTTACTATTAACATATTTAAGCCTGCTGGTTTTATTTCAAATCCTCGATAATGCATTTACAAATTTCATTATTATTAGACTATATACTGTGTTTTTTGGTATTCTAATATGATTTAAATTAAGATTTTATGTTAGAAAATAACATATTCATTATTATTAGCAATTTTATTATGCACTCAAAAGTGCATTTTACTATTTTCATATAAGAAGCTGCTGGATTTTATTCAAAATTCTTGAAAATGCTTTTTCAATATCATTATTTTGAGACAATATACTTTGTTTTTTGTTATTTTAATATGTATTAAATTAGGCTTTTATGGTAAAATATCAAATTGTCATTATTGTAAGCTGTTTTATTATGCACTCACAAGTGCAGTTTGCTATTTACATATTTAAGCCTGCTGGTTTTTATTTCAAATCCTCGATAATGCATTTACAAATTTCATTAATGTTAGACTATATACTGTGTTTTTTGGTATTCTAATATGCATTAAATTTAATCTTTATGTTCGAGAATCAGATGGTCATTATTATAAGCAATTTTATTATGCATTCAATAGTACATTTTACTATGTTCATATAAGAAGCTGCTGAATTTTATTCAAATCCTCGATTATGTATTTACAATTTCATCATTTTGAGACATTACACCTTGTTTTTTGTTAATTTAATATGTATTAAATTAAGCTTTTATGGTAAAATATCAAATTGTCATTATTATAAGCAATTTTATTATGCACTCAAAAGTGCATTTTACTATTAACATATTTAAGCCTGCTGGTTTTTATTTCAAATCCTCGATAATCCATTTACAAATTTCATTATTATGAGACTATATACTGTTTTCTTTTGGTATTCTTATATCAATTAAATTTAGTCTTTATGTTGGAGAATCAGATTGTAATTATTATAAGCAATTTTATTATGCACTCAAAAGTGCATTTTACTATGATCATATAAGAAGCTGCTGAATTTTATTCCAAATTCAAGAAAATGCTTTTTCAATATCATTATTTTGAGACAATATACTTTGTTTTTTGTTATTTTAATATGTATTAAATTAAGCTTTTATGGTAAAATATCAAATTGTCATTATTATTAGCTGATTTATTATGCACTCACAAGTGCAGTTTACTATTTACATATTTAAACCAGCTGGTTTTTATTAGAAAATCTCGATAATGCATTTACAAATTTCATTATTGTTAGACTATATACTGTGTTTTTTGGTATTCTAATATGCAATAAATTTAATCTTTATGTTAGAAAATCAAAATATCTATATTATAAACTGTTTTATTATGCATTCAAAAGTGCATTTTACTATGTTCATATAAGGAGCTGCTGGATTTTATTCCAAATTCAAGAAAATGCTTTTTCAATATCATTATTTTGACACAATATACTTTGTTTTTTGTGATTTTAATATGTATTAAATTAAGCTTTTATGGTAAAATATCAAATTGTCATTATTGTAAGCTGTTTTATTATGCACTCACAAGTGCAGTTTACTATTTACATATTTAAACAAGCTGGTTTTTATTTGAAAACCTCGATAATGCATTTACAAAATTTCATTATTATGAGACTATATACTGTGTTTTTTGGTATTCTAATATCAATTAAATTTAGTCTTTATGTTGGAGAATCAGATTGTAATTATTATAAGCAATTTTATTATGCACTCAAAAGTGCATTTTACTATGTTCATATAAGAAGCTGCTGAATTTTATTCATAATTCTTGAAAATGCTTTTTCAATATCATTATTTTGAGACAATATACTTTGTTTTTTTTTATTTTAATATGTATTAAATTAAGCTTTGAAGGTAAAATATCAAATTGTCATTATTGTAAGCTGTTTTATTATGCACTCACAAGTGCAGTTTACTATTTACATATTTAAACCAGCTGGTTTTTATTTCAAATCCTCGATAATGCATTTACAAATTTCATTATTATGAGACTATATACTGTGTTTTTTGGTATTCTCATATGAATTAATTTTTTCTTCATGTTAGAAAATATCATATTCATTATTATTAGCAATTTTATTATGCACTCAAAAGTGCATTTTACTATGTTCATATAAGAAGCTGCTGGATTTTATTCCAAATTCAAGAAAATGCTTTTTCAATATCATTATTTTGAGACAATATACTTTGTTTCTTGTTATTTTAATATGTATTAAATTAAGCCTTGATGGTAAAATATCAAATTGTCATTATTATTAGCTGATTTATTATGCACTCACAAGTGCAGTTTACTATTTACATATTTAAACCAGCTGGTTTTTATTTGAAAATCTCGATAATGCATTTACAAATTTCATTATTATGAGACTATATACTGTGTTTTTTGGTATTCTTATATGAATTAAATTTAGTCTTCATGTTAGAAAATAACATATTCATTATTATTAGCAATTTTATTATGCACTCAAAAGTGCATTTTACTATGTTCATATAAGAAGCTGCTGGATTTTATTCCAAATTCAAGAAAATGCTTTTTCAATATCATTATTTTGACACAATATACTTTGTTTTTTGTGATTTTAATATGTATTAAATTAAGCTTTTATGGTAAAATATCAAATTGTCATTATTGTAAGCTGTTTTATTATGCACTCACAAGTGCAGTTTACTATTTACATATTAAACGAGCTGGTTTTTATTTGAAAACATCGATAATGCATTCCCAATATCATTATTTTGGGACTATATACTGTGTTTTTTGGTATTCTAATATGCATTAAATTTAATCTTTATGTTAGAAAATAAAAATATCTATATTATAAACTGTTTTATTATGCATTCAAAAGTGCATTTTACTCTGTTCATATAAGAAGCTGCTGAATTTTAATCAAATTCTTGAAAATGCTTTTTCAATATCATTATTTTGACACAATATACTTTGTTTTTTGTGATTTTAATATGTATTAAATTAAGCTTTTATGGTAAAATATCAAATTGTCATTATTGTAAGTTGTTTTATTATGCACTCACAAGTGCAGTTTACTATTTACATATTTAAACCAGCTGGTTTTTATTTGAAAACCTCGATAATGCATTTACAAAATTTCATTATTATGAGACTATATACTGTGTTTTTTGGTATTCTAATATCAATTAAATTTAGTCTTTATGTTGGAGAATCAGATTGTAATTATTATAAGCAATTTTATTATGCACTCAAAAGTGCATTTTACTATGTTCATATAAGAAGCTGCTGAATTTTATTCATAATTCTTGAAAATGCTTTTTCAATATCATTATTTTGAAACAATATACTTTGTTTTTTGTTATTTTAATATGTATTAAATTAAGCTTTTATGGTAAAATATCAAATTGTCATTATTGTAAGCAGTTTTAATATGCACTCACAAGTGCAGTTTACTATTTACATATTTAAACCAGCTGGTTTTTATTAGAAAATCTCGATAATGCATTTACAAATTTCATTATTGTTAGACTATATACTGTGTTTTTTGGTATTCTAATATGCATTAAATTTAATCTTTATGTTCGAGAATCAGATGGTCATTATTATAAGCAATTTTATTATGCATTCAATAGTGCATTTTACTATGTTCATATAAGAAGCTGCTGGATTTTATTCAAAATTCTTGAAAATGCTTTTTCAATATAATTATTTTGAGACAATATACTTTGTTTTTTGTTATTTTAATATGTAATAAATTAAGCTTTGAAGGTAAAATATCAAATTGTCATTATTGTAAGCTGTTTTATTATGCACTCACAAGTGCAGTTTACTATTTACATATTTAAACCAGCTGGTTTTTATTTGAAAACCTCGATAATGCATTTCCATATTTCATTATTATGAGACTATATACTGTGTTTTTTGGTATTCTAATATCAATTAAATTTCGTCTTTATGTTGGAGAATCAGATTGTAATTATTATAAGCAATTTTATTATGCACTCAAAAGTGCATTTTACTATGTTCATATAAGAAGCTGCTGAATTTTATTCATAATTCTTGAAAATGCTTTTTCAATATCATTATTTTGACACAATATACTATGTTTTTTGTTATTTTAATATGCATTAAATCAAGATTTTATGTTAGAAAATCAAATTGTCATTATTGTAAGCTGTTTTATTATGCACTCACAAGTGCAGTTTACTATTTACATATTTTAACCAGCTGGTTTTTATTTGAAAACCTCGATAATGCATTTACAAAATTTTATTATTATGAGACTATATACTGTGTTTTTTGGTATTCTAATATCAATTAAATTTAGTCTTTATGTTGGAGAATCAGATTGTAATTATTATAAGCAATTTTATTATGCACTCAAAAGTGCATTTTACTATGTTCATATAAGAAGCTGCTGAATTTTATTCATAATTCTTGAAAATGCTTTTTCAATATCATTATTTTGACACAATATACTTTGTTTTTTGTTATTTTAATATGTATTAAATTAAGCTTTGAAGGTAAAATATCAAATAGTCATTATTATTAGCTGTTTTATTATGCACTCACAAGTGCAGTTTACTATGTTCATATAAGAAGCTGCTGGATTTTATTCCAAATTCAAGAAAATGCTTTTTCAATATCATTTTTTTGACACAATATACTTTGTTTTTTGTTATTTTAATATGCATTAAATCAAGATTTTATGTTAGAAAATCAAATTGTCATTATTATAAGCAATTTTATTATGCACTCAAAACTGCATTTTACTATTAACATATTTAAACCGCCTGGTTTTTATTTGAAAACCTCGATAATGCATTTACAAATTTCATTATTATGAGACTATATACTGTGTTTTTTGGTATTCTCATATGAATTAAATTTAATCTTTATGTTAGAACATCAAAATATCTATATTATCAACTGTTTTATTATGCATTCAAAAGTGCATTTTACTATGTTCATATAAGAAGCTGCTGAATTTTATTCAAATTCTTGAAAATGCTTTTTCAGTATCATTATTTTGACACAATATACTTTGTTTTTTGTTATTTTAATATGTATTAAATTAAGCTTTTATGGTAAAATATCAAATTGCCATTATTGTAAGCTGTTTTATTATGTACTCACAAGTGCAGTTTACTATTTACATATTTTAACCAGCTGGTTTTTATTTGAAAACCTCGATAATGCATTTACAAATTTCATTATTATGAGACTATATACTGTGTTTTTTGGTATTCTCATATGAATTAAATTTACTCTTCATGTTAGAAAATAACATATTCATTATTATTAGCAATTTTATTATGCACTCAAAAGTGCATTTTACTATGTTCATATAAGAAGCTGCTAGATTTTATTCAAAATTCTTGAAAATGCTTTTTCAATATCATTATTTTGGGACAATATACTTTGTTTTTTATTATTTTAATATGTATTAAATTAAGCTTTGATGGTAAAATATCAAATTGTCATTAATATTAGCTGATTTATTATGCACTCACAAGTGCAGTTTACTATTTACATATTTAAGCCTGCTGGTTTTTATTTCAAATCCTCGATAATGCATTTACAAATTTCATTATTATGAGACTATATACTGTGTTTTTTGGTATTCTAATATGCATTAAATTTAATCTTTATGTTAGAAAATAAAAATATCTATATTATAAACTGTTTTATTATGCATTCAAAAGTGCATTTTACTATGTTCATATAAGAAGTTGCTGAATTTTAATCAAATTCTTGAAAATGCTTTTTCAATATCATTATTTTGATACAATATACTTTGTTTTTTGTTAATTTAATATGTATTAAATTAAGGTTTTATGGTAAAATATCAAATTGTCATTATTGTAAGTTGTTTTATTATGCACTCACAAGTGCAGTTTACTATTTACATATTTAAACCAGCTGGTTTTTATTTGAAAACCTCGATAATGCATTTACAAAATTTCATTATTATGAGACTATATACTGCGTTTTTTGGTATTCTAATATCAATTAAATTTAGTCTTTATGTTGGAGAATCAGATTGTAATTATTATAAGCAATTTTATTATGCACTCAAAAGTGCATTTTACTATGTTCATATAAGAAGCTGCAGAATTTTATTCATAATTCTTGAAAATGCTTTTTCAATATCATTATTTTGACACAATATACTTTGTTTTTTGTTATTTTAATATGTATT